>WOXC01004162.1:440000-664311 GCA_011680675.1 Gymnobelideus leadbeateri
TCTCTGTTTCCGCCACTGATTCTGGCCTGGCCTCTAGGGCACTCCAATATGTTCCCTGCCCTTGCCCCAAACTCTTTACCCCATTTGGACCTCAGTTTCCACATCTGTGAAATGAGGGTGTGGGATTTGATGACCTCTAAAGTCCTTTCTGGGCTATATCTATGACTCTATTATCCAATGTGCTAGGTATGCCTCCCTCATTTGAAAGAAGGTTGACCTTCTATTTTCCCCTCAGTGAGACTCATTTGGAAGTGTTGTGTGTCTCTCTACCTTAACAAGATAGTATTGGATTCAAAGCTCTGTATACCCAGGACTTTTGGCAAAAAAGGGATAAAGGAAGAAAACAGTCATTTATTAAATGCTAGGCACTGTGCTAGGTGATTTGCAAATAGTATCTCAATCGATTCTTACAACAACCTTGGGAGATAGGTGCTCTTATTAGTCTTATTTTATAGTTGAGGAAACTGAGGCAAATTGGGATTAATTGACTTGCCCAGGGTCACTGCTAGTAAGAGTCTGAGGCAGGATTTAAACTCAGGTCTTCCTTAGTACAGACCCAGTACTTTATCCAGTGTATCACCTTGCTGCCTAACATCCACTTGTAAGACCAGGCCAATGATATATGTGTCTGGGCCAAGTCTGCCCAGAGAAGCTAGTAGGTTTATTATAATTTTCATCAGTTTCTTTCCAGCTATATACACTGGACTTCCCTATGAACTTCCTCCAATCTTAAGGGTATGATGATATGGTAGACCCCCTGGCCTAGATGCTTTACTTTCTGTCCTGTGCTGGACTTCTCACAACCTCTGAGTCTTCTTAACTATCCTTGGAACAATCTTTTCAGTTCCAGTCTCCCCCCTCCAATTACCATTGATTTAAAATAAAATTTAGGGATATACTGTCCAAACTCATTTGTCATTCTTTGCCTGTACTCCTTTCAAAAATTTGCTTATTTATTTATAACATTAATCTTTTAAAAATGTGAGTTCAAATTCTCTCCTTCCCTCTTGCCCTTGCCTTCCCCATTGAGAAGGCAAATAATATGATACCTATTATACATGTGAAGTCATGAAAAACATACTTCCATATTAACTATATTGCCAAAAAGGCAAGAAAAATAAAGAAAATGAAGAAATGCTTCAAACTGTATTCAGAATTCATCAGTTCTTTCTCTTGAGGTGGGGAGCATTTTTCATCGTGAGTCCTTAGGAACTGTTTTGGATCATTGTATTGATCAGAGTAGACAAATCTTTTATAGTTGATCATCACATAATATTATTGTCACTGTGTACAATGTTTTCCTGGTTCTACTCACTTCACTTTGCATCAGTTCATATAAGTCTTACTAGGTTTTCCCCAAGCCATCCCCTTTATCATGTCTTATTAGAACAATAGTACTTCATCATAATCATGTACCATAATTTGTTTAGCCATTATCCAATTGATGGGCATCCCCTCAATTTCCAATTCTTTGCCACCACAAAAAAAACTGCTATAAATATTTTAGTACAAATTCTGTAGGCTCTTTCTCCTTTTCTTTTATCTCTTTGGGGGTACACACCTAGTAGTGATATTGCTGGTCAAAGTTTTATAGACCCTTGGGAATAGTTCCAAATTATTCTCCAGAATGGTTGAATGAGTTCACAACTCCATCAATAGTACATTAGTGTGCCCATTTTTTTCATACCCCCCCCACCCCAGTCATTTTTCTTTTCTGTCACTCTAACCAATCTGATAGGTATGAGGTGGTACCTTAAAGTTTTCATCATCATACCTGTAGGAGCCCTTATGAATGAATGAAAAAGCATACATGCTTACACTGTGCCAGACACTATACTAAGTTATGGGAATACAAATTCAGAATGCATGACAAACCCTTCCCTTAAGGGAAGTAGAAGACAGCACAAATAGTGATTAGGGAGGGGAGTTTTGGTCTGGTAAGTCACAAGGATGGTGAGTGGAGCTATGAGGAAATTGATTCAGATGTAGCTTATAGGAATGATAACTTTAATTTGATGACTGTTCCTAGAGTTTAGAGATGAAAAACCAGGGGAGAGAATAGTATGTGTATGTGTGGTGACATGGTATATACATGACCTGTTACGTCCAGTTGTCCACCTGGAACTTGAGTCTCAATAAATCTTCCCAGGAACTAGAAGGCTAGGTGAGGAGCCCCTTTCCTATTGCTGATGTGGTAAGTCTTGTGGCCTACCAGTTAGAATCACTTTCCTCCTCCCTAATCCACTCTATGTGCCACTATTCCTTACTTTGACCTTGATCTATATCCATTGAATCCTTATCTACCCTCATTAATTGTGGATGGGCAAGAGGAATACATTATCTAGGAAATTTATGATTTTTGGAGACATAGGGGCCACCTCCAGAGCCAAATGAACTATCAGGGTTATAAGTTCAAGAAGGAGAACCAGTGTGCAATGAATAAACCTTGGAATTGGTAAATATCTTTCATCAATTCTTTTTTAAAATTTATTTATTTATTTTAGAGGGGGGAAGGCAAGGCAATTGGGGTTAAGTGACTTGCCCAAGGTCACATAGTTAGTAAATATGTCAAGTGTCTGAGGCTAGATTTGAACTCAGGTTCTCCTCTCTCCAGGAGAGTGAGGAGAACACACCACCTAGCCACCCCCATCAATTCTCTTTCATTCAACCATGCCCTTTTGCTTTGGGGTGGAATTGCATGAGAATCAGAGAAGAAGCTGTTTGTGCCCATAGTTGGTGATGCTGGTGTGGCAGAGTAAAGAGATTATGGCAAGCTTGCCACTACCTTGGAAGAATACTTTGGGTTGGGGGCAGCTAGGTGCTAACTATATGACTTTGGGATCCTTGTTATGAAATCCTTTCCTACCTCCAGTTGGCCTTTGGCCTTCTTTTATTGGGCTTGTGTAATGAAAATGCAAATTTAAAGATCTTCCCTGCCCCTAGGCCCTTTGATAGGCTTAAGAGACTCTGAGAACCTTCCTTGATTTGAAAATATACTCTGCCTCCTAATAGGCTGAATGTGGTCACATGGAGCCTGTAACAGGAGGCTTGGTTTTCAGGAATGCCTACACCTTGATGCTGTGTGATTGGTCAGTGGGTCAAGAGGGTTGTTATATTCTCTGACCCAGGAGAAGGCTATATAATCCCTGATGTGAGGCTTTGCTTTGGGGCTCACTTTGAGAAGTGTTGTGTGATTTGACCAGATGAGACTCTGGGCAGCCATTGAGAGCTCTGCAGCTTTGAAAACCCAGATGTTGATGCTTCCCTCTCTGGTAACTGTGATTTGGTATTGATGTAATGGTTGGGCAGTTTGGAAGCCTTTCTGCTTGATCTGTTTGTTTCTCTGTCTTGTAAGTTCTGTCTGTATACTTTGAAGTTTGGGGTGCTGACCTTTTTCCGCTGAACTAGATAAATGATCTATGTTTGATTGATTGAAGTAAGCTTGTTAACCCATTTTGAATTGCTTTCCTTTAGAAAAGCAGATCTAAGAACCTGTGTTGGCAGTTACCCTGGGGATGTTGGAGTGCTTGCTGCTACAGCTTGACTAATGGTCTTCTATCCTCAGCCTCTGACATAAATCCTTTTCAGTCCTTGACCTAGTACCACACCCTCTTTTCCCTCTTATAATCTAAGATCTCCTAGACTTCTTGGTCTTCCTGTGTTCCAAGTTTGATGGGTTCAGTTTGTTCCTGTCTTTCTTTCAGAATCTCTGATGTGCACATGGGTTACTTGCTCCCTTGGCTTCCATAAAACTACTCGTTCTTATTTCTCCTTCTGTTGGACTGATCTTTCTCAGTTCCCTCTATTGGGTTTTCATCTTCCTCTTGGCTTGTTCCTCACACTAAGCCCTCCATTTCTGGGCTCCAGGAATTTTCACTTGCTGTTCCCCATACCTGGAATGCTCTTCCTCCTACCTTATGCAAAAACCTTTTTTGGTCTCCCTTGATGTGAGTGCTTTCCTTCTGTTGATTATCTCTCATGTGTACATAGTGGTTTGCACATTGTCTCCTCCATTACACAATGAGCTCCTGGAAGGCAGGGACTCCTTTGCTTTTCTTTGTATACCCCACACTAAGCAGAGGACACAGCACATAGCAGGCCTTTAATTAATGCTTGACTTGACTGGTTGATCTCCTATGGGATGTCCTGAGTGATGGCCTTTTCTCCTTTTTTGTTGATTTCATCCACACCCAAGGCTTCAATTATCAACTCTATGCAGAGTTCCCATTCCCAAATCTCTATATATCCAGCTATAATCTTGGTCCCCTGAATTCTAGTCTTGTATCCCTAACTGCTTGGTATACATATCCATCTGAGTAGCCCTCAGGTACCTCAAACTCAGTGTGTCTAAAAACATAAGTCATCATCTCCTATCTACTCCCCACCCACACAACCAGGCCCTCTCCCCCACTTTCCTGTTTCAACTGATGACCTCACCAGCCTCCCAGACACTCAGGCTTAAAACCTGAGAGTTATCTTTGACTCTCCACTCTCCTTCATGATCCACATCCAATCAGTTGCCAAGTCCTGTGGCTTCTGCCTTCACAGATCTTTTGTACCTCTTCCCTTTTATCTACTCACTCTGCCACCACCTTACTTAGTTCAAGTCCTCCAATTCAGTTCTCATAATCCATCTTTCACATAGATGCCCTAATAATTTTCCTAATGTATGGGTCTAAGTTATTCCCTTACTCAAAAAACGAAAACAAAACAGAACCTTCAGTGGTTCTGTTACCTATAAGATATGCAAACTCCTTCCTCTTTCAGTTCAGGCCTTCCATAGTCTGGCTCTCATCTCCCTTTCCAGCCTTTCTTCATTCACATCACTCCCTCTCACACACTTCCTACTCATCTCTGGCTGCTAGGAGCCCTTGCTATCTTCAAAGCTTAGTTCAGGTGCCAAACTTGTTGAATTGAATTGCAATGGAAATTTTCCTCTACATTAGACAAACTCTATTCTTCTAAGTTTCAGCTATTGCTTCTAGTTCTGTCTTCCAGGGCCAAGAAAAAAAGCCTCATTATTCTTCCACAGGATAATTCCTTTTATACTTGAAGACAGCTCTTGGGCCTTCCCTAAGTCTTCTCTTCTTCAGGTTAAGTATTCCCAATTCCTTTAACTTAAACAGTCTTTGTATGGCAAGGTTTCTGGTCTCCTCATTGTCCCTGTTCATTCTCTTTTGTATTCTCAGTCAATGTTCTTCCTAGAATCAAATACAACAGTTCAAATGTGGTCTTTTTCAGTTGTTTTACAATTGCGTCTGACTCTTTATGACCCAATTTGGGGTTTTCTTGGCAAATACACTTGAGTGGTTTGCCATTTCCTTCTCCAGCTCATTTTACAGAGGAGGAAACTGAAGCAAATAGGGTTAAGTGACTTGCTGAGGGTCACACAGCTAATAAGAATCTGAGGCCAGATTTCAATTCAGGAAGATGAGTCTTCCTGATTCCAGGTACTGTGCAACCTAGCTGCCCCAAATATGGTCTAACAAGGTAAATTATGATGCCCCTGTTGTCTCCTTATTCTTAGACATTAGTCCTATCTTATGGCAGCTAGGTGGCTCAGTGGATAGAATGCTAAGCCTGCAGTCAGGAAGACCTGAGTTTTAGTCCAAGGTTTTAGCCTTTCTGATTGTCATCCAGAGTATTAGTGGTCTTCTGGGAATTTAATCAGCATTTGGCTAAAGTGAATTGACTTTAGGAAAGAACCTATAGGCAGTACTACCTCATATATTACTTAGTGAAGAATCTCTGGTCCAGGGCCCTCGATGTCTTTTCAGGCATTTGAAGTGGACCTATCATCCTTTGGGGATAAAACCTCTGAAACTTCTTGGCCATTCATGATTAGTGGGGATAAGTGGGAATGTGTTGGCCCTACATTGGAGTTGAGGTAGATCCAGTGCAGCAAGGAGTGGCTGAAGTTGGAGTGCATGCATAGAGAAGAAGGAAATCCTGGCCAATAAGTCATTCAGCTCATAACCTGTGTAATTAGGAAAGGACTGATCATCCAATCCAACAGTTTCCTGAAGGGTCTATTGTTGTGTAGTTTTCTGCGGCCAGGCCAACTTGCTCTCCTGTACACCTAAGAGCTCCTCAGGGGTATAGTTTTGGCTTGGGTCCTATTTATACATAATTTTGGCTGCTCATGGAGTGTGTTGAGAATCTGCCTAGGTAGCTTCTTACAGATAGTCACTGATGACAGAAGTCTCAGTTCACAGGGTGAATGGAGGTAGAAATCAGAATACCTTTGTTGCTATAGAGAGTTCAGCTAAGAGTGAAGGGCAACCTGGTTAACATGTTGGTAGACAATGCAATGAAATATTGGTGCAGAATCTAGTTGATATGTTATCTGTTAGACTGGGGTGATATTCTGAACAAAGGTAAATTTTTTTAATGAATAATATAGTCCAGAAATGAGAGAAAAACTAAATGAAGGTGATGTGTAAGGCATCTGTAGATACAGAAAAGTTCTTTTAGGAGCTGGCAGGTGGCTTTAGAGAATTCTAGGGTAGGAATGAAAATGAACTGTTCTTCATAAATGACATTCCACAAGAGTGGTGTAATATCCCTAGGATGGGAGCAGGTTTATGACAAAGTCCAGCCTCATTGAAGCCTTGGGGATGGTGAGGAGTTTACAGAGGTTTCAATAAGACTGCTGGCTTCCTTATGGGAAGCCATATTTTGCAAGTCTAGACATCTTTGTCTTTACTGTACTGAAACCATTCCAAGATTCCTGGTTCTGGGAAGGGAAATGGCTTGGGGTACAATGGGAGCCACAGCTGGATTCAGCATACATCTAACTGCTTCAGCAATTCTTTCATCAATACAATAAATATCATCTTACTTTTTCTTCCTAGGCCTGGAAGGCAGAATGCAGAACAGGAGCTGAGTTTTATTCCCCTGAGAAACTCAATGGAGAACTGTAGCAGCCTAGTCCCTGAAGCTCTATTGCTGACTTTCTGGACTTCAACACTATGCCTTGTGTGTAGTCTCACCATGAATCATCCATCAGTCCCTGCAGCTCTCTCACTTCTGTACATCCCTTTGCTATGCTGGTCCTTTTCTTCCATTGGTAACTTCCTCTTGGAACCTCCATTTTGTGGAGGTGCCCAGGCTGACCAACCTTCATTTCCCCTCTTAGTTGTCCTTCTTCTTTTTGGACTTTGACATCATGCCCTGTGTTGGATACCTCCTCGTCTTCCCCCAGCCCCCTTCTACCTCTCTTTGTTTTTGTTTATTGTACTCTTCCATTAGATTGTAAGCTCCTTGAGGGGAGGGCCTAACTTTCTTTTTACTTGTATTTGTATCCCTAGTGCTTAGCACAGTGCCTGGCATATTGTTAGCGCTCAATAAATGCTTGTGGACTTGGCTTAGCTTGCCTCTCAACGTGCAGACTGTGCAAAGCTCTCAAAAACACTAGAAATGAATGAATGAAAAAACATTTATTAAGCCTTCACTATGTGCAAGCACTGTGCTAAGTGCTAGGGATACAAACAAAAGGAAGACAGTCCTCACTTGAGAAACTCACATCCTAATGGAGAAGTCAATAATTTATATATATCATTTCAGGTTCAAGTCAGATGGAAAAGTCCCATAGTTCTTAGTGTGCCATAGCAAATCAAATGGTAAATCATTTTCTTTATCATCATTTTCACTTATAAAATCATATAATTTTCTAAAAAGTTGGACCATTTGACATTACCAAGGACTTTGGTGTCAAGAACATTCATATCTGGGTCTTCAGTAGCTGGGACTGCAATTCCCATAGAAGCAGTTGCCAGGCTAAATCTCCATATGGATTACCTCCTGGGATGATGACTGTGGGGTATGGACTAGAAGCAGGATGGGTGGTCTGGGGCAGGGGGTGCTGCCATTCCCAGGGCTCTTGAATTTATCTGTTTATGTATGACACTTGGCTTAGAAGTTGGTGTTGGTGGTGACTGGAACTGGGAGACAAGTGGCATGGATGGACAATGAAGGGGCTTTGTTAAACCATTGGTTCAAGTGCGGGCATTGCCAGCATTAAAGTCACTTGAAGGTAATATGCCTACTGCCATGCCAAGACCTCAGTACCTGTCTGTATCTTCAGGGATTACACTTCCTTATGCTGAACTGCTCTCATTTGTCCTTCCAAGGAAATGGAAGGAAATTTCTCCATGGAGATGCCAATGACTTTTGGGAGCAGGCTGCTTTTCTAGAGGGAGGGAAATATCTCAGTATGTGCTTATGTAGCTATGTTTACATACTCCTGGTCCCTGGAGATTCCAGTTCTCATTTCCTGCCCCTAAATTCTCTTGTTCTTGGAATGCAAATTCTCTTTCCTCAAATAGAGAGGTAAGGTTGAGATCCTAGCTAGATGAGACTAGTGTGCTTTGTAATGGGATAGTTCTATAGGTTGTAAGGCTATTATATTTTTCCATCTTTCCCTTAGCTACTAGTAAAGTTCTTGAAAAATCTAATTTCTGTCAGTGAACTAAAGGGAAGAAAGGAAATGTTCAGGAGAATTTGAGGTACTGGAGTCAGGCAAATTTGAGGTTGAGGAAGAGCAGCTGGGTTCCTTAGAAGCCAGGCATTGACTATAGTATAATAGTGATAGAATATAGAAAGTCATCAGCAGATTGAGGTGTAGGTACTAAAGATTAATTAAGGAAAGTTAAAGAAAAAACAACTCAAGTGGAGCTAGATACGCTTGTTCCCTAAGGTCAAGGAGGACTAGCACCTCTGGTGTGAGGGCTTGTCAAGCCCTTTGCACAACTGCGCATCCATCTTTGGTGTCCACTTGGTACTCAACTCTCACTCTAAGAAACTGTAGGATGTGAGTGGCCACACCCTGGTAAAACCCTCTTGGCAAAAGGGATGAACCAGGTTGAAGGTAACTTGCAGGCCTCAAACCCATTGGTGAGTTAGGGGGGCATCTACTTAAGCATGTGAAGACTTCTCCCAGTGGAATGGACAGATCAGAACAATTTGTTCCAACAGCCAGGAAGGTAGCTTAAGAAGGAATTGGGGAGCATTTAGAACTTGGTCAGTTGTTGAAGACACCATGATCATCCCTTGTATCCTGGGTCATCTACCACTGGACTTCAATGACTCTGGAAGAGAGAGTAAGGCTAATGATTTTGTGCAACTCTGCCTCACTTCAATTCGTGTATGAGTCAAGCTGTCACCCATGATGTCATTGGTCCTCTTTGAAAATAAAGGACAAACAACATCCTACAGGAGTCTAGATACAATAATGCTTAAGATATTTCCAGTGATTACCTTTAGAACTATCTTAGGTAGGTTGAATAACTTTAGGCTTTGTCCCTAGAGATAAAGTCATAGGAGGATTAACTTATTTAAAAAAATTTTTTTTCTATCTTTGTAGCAAACTCTGCTGAAAGTCTGGTCGAAATGCTCTGGTTATATATACACATACACATACACACCAATCTGCCAGCTAGAGATTGGGTTGCTCTAATTCACTGCAACGTGTTTATGCGGCCTCATTGATCAATCATTTCATGAACAAATACTGAATTCCTACTGCATTTCAAGTACTATGTATACCCCTGTGACCAGCTAGGACATAGACTTAATAGTTCTACTGCTTATGATGATATCCTAGAATTAACCTTGGAGAATCAGAAGAATAGGACCTTTTTGTCTGGTTTGATCTGACTACATTACATATGTGTGTGATCATATCTTCATATCTATTTCTAGATTCACCCATTCATCCCTCCATCCATCCATCCATCTCACCAGCCTAAGGGCTGTGGTCAAAGGAGTGGGAGAAATACATACTGTTTTCTTCTCTATTAGAAATCAAATTCATTGCAAGAAAAACTGTTTCATTTTTTTGTCTGCATATCCTCAGTAACTAGCAGAGTATTTAGCAAATAAAATCATATCTTACTGGTGGGGCCAAGTGACAGTCACACCTGGGCAAATTCCTATGATGCTTAGCTTTTAGATGGAGTTTCCAGAGGCAACAAGGATCATGATGTTCAATACCTCTGCCTTTTTACAGTATTACGATCAACCCAACTTATTGATATTGTTAAATTTGGATCCAATAGCCCAAAGTCATAATTTTAAAGGATGAAAATATTTCAGACATCCATATATAACATATAAGAGTCCCCCAAAGGGATACCATCTAGTGCAAATGAAATGGTCATTTGGAGATCTTCAATCTAGACATTCATTTGCAAAAGTCAAGATTGACCTTAGTGGGAGGTATCAGGGCTGTTCCTTTAGGAATAGGCAGTCATTGCAATTAGAAAAGGATATTGTAATCTAATCCCTTCTTTTCCTTTTTCCCCCATCCCTTTCCTTGCCTTTCCAATTGGTCTCCCACTTTTGCCAAGGCTAGAAGTACAGTGGCCACTTATAGCATGATTCCAGTGCTATTTGGAAGTTTTAACCTGTTCTGTTTCTTGCCAGGGCTAATTTGGCCCTCCTTAGGCCCCTAGTCAGTCTAAACATGTCCCCTACTCCTAGTGCTTCACCATATTGGTGATGGATTTATTGTGGGCCCCCAATCAGCCTAGCCCTACTGAAGCTCAGAACACCTGAGCTCAAGCAGTTCAACAGCATTAGCCTCCCTAGAAGCAGTCATTATATGCATGAGCTACCATGCCTTGTTCCAGGTTGCATTTTCAAGACTCAGATGTCTTTGGTCATTGAGATCTAATCTCCTTATATACAGGAACATTGCCTTTATCAGTGCATGTCCTTGTCTCAGACTAGAATGTGTAGCTGTAGCTGATCATATAAAATTCGTGCAGTTCATCCATTCTTCTCCCACCAGCAGGTGTCATTATGGAAATATAAAAATACTGTGAATTTCTGAATCCTCAAAACTAGCTGTGATCAAGGAAAAGTGCACATTTGGTAGAAAATCAGGAAAAATAAGGTCAACCCACCAAGAGAGACATGTTCATTCTTTATTTGGCAAGGTTGTTTAATATATAGCAATGGGCACATGCCTTCAGGGTACAAACTCTTTTTAATTCAGTTTGACCTAAGGGGTATTTATTGAAGACTTATCACAGGCTCAGTATTCTTCCAGACTATATATTATATAGCAAATGTGTTTCCTGTCTTCAAGAAGCTTACAATCCACCCAGAGAAGCAATATTTATATAGTGAATTGGTTGAATAATGAAATGAGAGAGTCTATAATTTAATGCCAAAAAAAGTTGTAAAGACATCAAGTACTGTAGAAATTCCAAAGGGGGAGAGTAGTGGAAACTGAAGCAGATTGGGTCTAATCAAGTAATCATTTTATGCCATCAATTAATATGGAGCCTTAATTGACTTAGCCATCTATTCTTCTCTTTTTCTAAGGGGAGTCCAACCCTTTTCTACCACTCACATGTGCTTTCATAATTTACAATAGTCGCATGACAATTGTGGTAGGTCTTCATTTTTCAAGCAACAACTATCTTCCATAATAAAAATATAACATTTGAAAGACTGATATTGGTCGAATGGCAAGGGTGCACACTGTGAATTGAGAAGGAGGATGCTTCATTTATAATGTGAATCAGTTTGAGGAAGATAATATTGAGCCAGAATAAGGCTCTATCTAGCCTAATATCCTGTCTCTGAAGGGAATGTTCAAAGAACATTTTGGGAATAGTTTCCTCTAAAATATGTTATGGTTTTAAGCCATATCATTTCATCTCTGTGCCTTTGTGTGGGTAGTGCCCATCTTTTGTATGGGATGCATTACTACTTTACCTTTACTTGGAAGAAATCTCTGGTTTCCTTTGAAATATAGATCAGCATCCAAATCAAATTGCTTGCCTTCTCAAGGAGCAGGGAGGAACAAAAAGGAAAGAGAGAATTTGGAACTCAAAATTAAAAAAAATGATTGCTAAAATTTTTTATATGCAACTGGGAAATATTTAATGAAATAAATGAAAGTAATTTTTAAAAAGGACAGATCAGGTATCACCTGGAGCTGTTTCTGTTTTGTGTTTTTTCCTTTAGAGTCTGGCACAGTACTTGGCATATAGTAGGTGCTTAATAAATGTTTGTTGATTTGAATTGATATTCTATAGGCCTTTCTGGATCTCCTCAGTTATTAGAACTCTTTCCTTTTGAAAATTACTTTGTATTTCCTTTTTTTGTGTATATGGGGCATCCCTTCTACCATCACCCCAAGTTGCTTGAGAGCAAGGACTTTATTTTTTTCCCTTTTGTATCCATGGCATCAGTAATTTCATGATGGTGTTCTTGCCTGGGATTCTGGATAATGAACAGTGCTGTTGAACTTTCCCAGTCACTACTGGAGTGAAGCAGGGCTGTGTGCTTGCTCCCGTGCTTTGTAGCATGATGTTTTCTGCAATGTTGTTGGACACCTTTAACTAGGAAGAAAACGACATAAGAGGTCTGCTACTGCACTGATGGTAAATTATTTAACTTGAGAAGGCTACAAGCCAAGACTAAAGTGGAGGGAGAACTGGTGCGCAACTTTTTGTTAACAGATGACTATACACTCAATGCAGTCTCTGAGGCTGAGATGCAACAAAGTATGGATCGATTCTTTGCTACTTGTGCTAATTTTGGCCTAACAACAACAAGAAAATAAAATACAGGTGTTCCATCAGCCAGTAGCACCATACTATCTATACACAAAACCATTGTTTACAGCAAAAGAATACATTTTGAATGTTGTGGATAATTTCACTTACGCTGGCAATATACTTTCCACGGATATACACATAGATGATGAGGTTTATCTACACATTGCCAGAGCTAGCTCAATATTTGGGAGGCTTCAAGAAAAAAGTGTAGGAGAGAAAAGGCATTAGATTGACTACCAAACTGAAGATCTACAGAGTTGTTATACTGACCTCATAGTTGTATGTCCATGAGACCTGAATTGTATACCAGTACCATGCCAAGAAATGGAATCATTTCCTTTTGAATTGTTTTAGGAATATTCTGAAGATCACCTGGCAAGATAAGGTAGCAGATACTGAGATCCTCTCTTGAACTGAACTGCCAAGTGTTTAAACTCTACTGCAGAAAGTACAACTCCAATAGGCTGGTCCCATTATTCGAATGCCAAAAATATGTTTGCCTAAAAGACTATTTTGTGGAGAACTCACACAAGGCAGGTACTCACATGGAGGTCAGAAGAAACAATACAAGGATACTTTCAAGGTCTCTCTGTAGAACTTTGGAATAGACGGTGAGACATGGGAGACACTGGCACAGGTGTCTGCATGGTGTGTTTGCACCAAGAAGGCACAGTGCTCTATGAGCAAAGCAGAATTACAGAGAGACATCTCTACTGAAAACGTTCATATGGACTATTTGTGCCCGACCTGTGGCAGAGCCTTCTGAGCTCATGTTGGTCTGATCAGTCACAGTTGGACACACGATACCTTCATCCCAACACAGTGATGTTATTTTGTTATTTTCTTTTTGAGAAGGAATAACAACCATTATCCCTAGTACACAGCCCAGTGACTTACACATAATAGGTGCTTTAAAAAACAAACAAACAACAGAGTTAGTGTTTTACCTTGTCTGGGGCTGCTCTAGTCTGCCCCACTACTGATTGGCACAGGAGTATTGATCCATTTTCAATCTGGGCTACTTTGCTCTTCCTTAGGCCACCTGGAGACCTCCCACATTTATGTCAGACTTAGGCCTAGCCAGAAGGTGAGATTATATGCATGTGTACCACATCTGGCTATAGTTGGTGTTTAATAAATGTTCATTGAATTAAATTATATGTAATAGGCAGTAGAGTAAGTTCTAAGCTTATACTCAGAGGGCAGTACCAGCTCAGAAATCAAGGAACAGATGAATAGACATTTTTAAAAAATCATACAATCATAAAATCAAGGCAGAAAATGTTCTTTTACACACATCTGTGTTTCTTGAAAGTCCCTCCCAAATTCAAAACTGCAAAAGATAGCTTGTGTGTATGTGTGTCTATATGTATGTGTGTGTGTGTGTGTGTGTGTGTGTGTGTGTGTGTGTGTGTAGGTTGTGATGGAGATCAGTAGGTGAAGAGGAGAAATCTTCCTTTAAAAACTTCTGGAAAGGGGTAGATCTAGAAGAGCCGAAATAAAGGGAGACTCTAGTTTAGGCCGTCTGTTTCATGAGGAAGAAATGCGAAAGAGTTTAGGAGTAAAACTAGTAATTTTTCCTCTGGCTTTAAAAACGCTTCCAGACTGTACCAACATTTAAAAATGTCAGCAGGGGAGGCCTCCTGAGAATGGCCTGAGGCTGTGGTTTCAGAGTGTTCAGTTTAGTTCTTTCCAGGATGGGCCATCTTGCTGCCTCCCTCTTTTTCTGCTTCCTTTTGAGGTCAGTTGTTGGGTCAGTTCCCACCTTGAGCTCCTGGTGGGCTGGAGGATAATTCTCTGTGTCCCTACATTCTGGGGAATGCTGTTTGGCCAAACAGCAACATCCTATGCCCTATGGTGCTCATGTGGGAAAGCAGGATTCAGAAATCTGTTCAGGAGTGGAAATGTTATGTAGCTTTGGAGTCAAATCATTTATGGAGGCAGCCTTTTTTTTCCCCTGGGCATGTTATTTTATTGGAATGGGTCATTGCTGGTAAAGAATCTCAGTCTGCCAATGTAATATTGGCAAATGTTCTGCAATTTATAATCTTAGAAAGTTTCCTGAGGACACTGAAAATTAAGGGACTTGCTTGGGGTTACCAGGCAGTGTATATATGTTGTAGGATTGAGCCCAGGCCTTTTTGACCCCCGTCCTACAGGTTACCCTCTCTACCTACTACTGTTTCATAGCTTAGCTAGTGGCTTACCATGGGATAACATATGTAAAAGAATAGCGGAAAGAGTGTTTTAGACCTGGGCTCAAATCTCAGCTGTACCACCTATGTCACCTTGAACAAGTCATCTAATTTTTCTGGGCCTCAGCTCTTCATTTATAAACAATGGGGTCAGTCAGTTAATAAAATTTTGGGGGGGGCCTGCAATTCTTTCCAGGATGGGCCCTCTTAATGCTGCCCTCTTTTTCTGCTGCCTTTTGAGGTCAGTTCCCACCTAAGAGCTTCTGGTGAGCTGGATGATAATTCTCAGAGTTAAGTGACTTGCCCAGGGTCACACAGCCCAGGCTGAATTTGAACTCAGTTCCTCCTGATTCCAGGTCCTGCGCTCTTTCCCCTCTGCCACCTAGCTGCCCCCAAACCATTTATTAAAACTAAATATGTGGTAGGTATGTGTATATATGTATGTTTATAATTATATGTCTCTCATTAGCTTCTCAGAGTCATCTTCTGTAGTCACAAGCAGACCAGAACATCAATTGGCTTTGACTCTTTAAGCCATAGAGTTATACTTATTATTGTTATTATTTTGACCAGAAACAGCTGATGAACAATGTAGGAAAGAGCCAAAGAAGAAGGTGTTCCCCAACTGGGAATCCAAGTATGGCTTTTTGAAAACAGTGGCTCTAATTTCCTTGTCTAGGAACTTGTTTTATAAGTGCCTAAATCTGCATTGTCACAGATGAGTAAAATTTTTGCTACATCAGGAAAAAAAGATGAATTCCATGGCTTTGAACACAGCACTCTTCTTGTTTCGATTAACCACAGGTGGAATAAGATCTTTCTGTGAAATGGAAACTGGATTGTAGGCATCTTTCTTCCATCAGGAGATGAAATGGAAGCTCAATCAACCTCACCACATTCAGCCCTTGCTCTGCATTAACTTGGGTTGAAATCCTATAGACTCTGTCCTCAATCTCTGAACTCAGTAATCTCTTGTAATACTGTAAATTACCCACAATTGGCTCAGTCCGGTTCAGCCCTAGCCAGCCATCCAAAGCTCTCAAGTTTCTGCTCTTCAAATGGTCCTCTGGGGATCTGCATTGAAAATGGAGTGGTGCTCTACCACTGAACACTCCCTGAACCGGGACCCCGACTCTTGTCTTGGAGCCAGAAGATATCTGGGGCAGTGAGCCTGGTCCTTTGCTGCCACCAAAGCCCTCCTCCAGCATTGTCTCTGGGGACCCAAGAGTCTCTTCATTGTATAGGGCCTGAGTTAAAGGAGGGGTATTCTGTGGGTATACTTAGAGGAAAGCCTGGAGTTGTTCATTAGTGAGACTGCAGGTGACTGGTCTGCTATACTACAGGAAAAGGCAGAGGGCAATTTAGGGAATATCTGTTGTAGGACTGAGTGGTTTCTCAAAACTGGGGCCATTAAAGGCAAACAGTGGGGAGTGGGGTTGTCATGCTGACTGGTAACAGGCTTCTGTTGTTCCCGCACCTTTCCCCTCCCCCAATTCCCTTTCCTACCTTCCCCAATTTTCTTTCCACTCTCACTTTTGAACCTCAATCAGTAATGCTCTATTCTTCCTAGTCAGAGATCAGGGGTGAAGATTCAAGGTTTAATTGGATACTATCTCTTCCCTGCCTATATTGAGATAGTGGTGATAAGAATAATGGCTAACAGTTATATAACGCTTATTTGCATGTGCATTGAAATATGGAATTGGGATGATTAACTGTGATGATATGAAAGAACAGGGGAAAAAAGTATTTATCAAGTAGTTCCTATGTGTTAAACCTAGGGAATACAAATAGAAAATTTACTACATGTAAATTTGTCAACTAATTAATTACCTAGCATTTATTAAATGCCTACATATTGCAGTTTAAGGTTGTTTGTGAAACACTGTTAGTGGGGCTCACAAATTGTGGGAATTAATTTAGCAAAATCAAAACCCATGGGATTTGTGTAGCCTGACTTTTTTTTTCCACACTGTTTGCTCATCTTCCCAGCCAAATACATGACTTTGTAGCTCTTTGTCAGGGTAGGACTCTGCTTCCAGTAGGAATAGGGGTGGGGATGGGTATACTGTCCCAGGCTTCAGGGGTTTTGTATCACCCCCTCAATCCCCCACTGTTTGTGGGGGGAGAGCTCCTTCTCCCTGGCACCAGACTACACTTGGGCCGTGCTTCTCTTTCACCCAGGTCCCACAGAGTTTTCCCACTGACCTCCTTTGACCTTGGAGTTTGTGGGTTGAGAAGCCTGGGAACCATCACAGCTGCTAGTGATTCAGGCCCTGCATGTGCTGCTCTGGCCCTGTCTGTGCCAGTGTGGCCCACATTGAACTGTGCTCAGCTCCTAGTCTGGTGCAATAGACCCTTCCTGTCACCCTTCCAGCCTCTCTTGGACTGGAGATTTGCTTCACTCTGTCATTTTGTGGGTCCTGTAGCTCTAGAATTTGTTTAGAGTCATTATTTACAGGTATTTGGAGGGGTTTGGGGGAGAGTTCAAGCAGATCCCTGCTCTTACTCTGCCATCTTGGCACCATCCCCTCAAGGTGTTTCCCATAGGATTTGTAGTTGGAAGGAATCTTAGGGGTCATTTAGTCTCATACCTAATTTTATAGATGAGGAAACTGAGGCCCAAAGAACTGAAGTGACTAACCCAATATAACATAGGTGACAGGGTATCCCAAAAGTTTTAGTGCAGTTTTAAGATTAAATAGCTTAGAACTATCTGTACTAAGACTTTTGGGACACTTCATAGAAGGCCCATATCAAGATACCTCCACTACAACATGCTCTTTATTTCATTTTCCATTTGTTCTTTTCTTTGATACCGTTTATGACAGGTCACTAGGGTTAGGAATCATAAGCTTTCCAAATCCAAACGGAAGAAAAGTCTCTTGATCAAAAGAACCAGCAGAGAAGATGGTGGTCAGTGATTGCCATGGGGATATATTCTTTGTTACATGTCTTCTAAAAAGACATCTACTTCATGGGAAGCTTCTTCCTAGAGGAAATAGTGGAAGGCAGTAGGAAACGCAAAGATAAGACCTACACCAGGTCCTCTTTCCTCCCTCCCTTTTCAATTACAGCAAAGAGAGCCCCAATGTGTTGGGTTAGCTCTGTGGCAATTGGTTGACTAACATCTTCCCAGAACTGTTTGACCCAATTACTTTTTTTTTAATAAGCAATTGGGGTTAAGTAACTTGCTCAAGGTTACACAGCTAGTCATTATTTGTGTGTGGGTGCTCATTTTCTGAGGCCGGATTCGATCCCGGGTCATCCCAACTCCAAGGCCGGTGCTCTTACTCACTGCGCCACCTAGCCGCCCCAACCCAATTACTTATTAATGATAGTTCACACTTAGGTAGCACTTTCATATCATCCTCATAGCAACCTTGTGAGGTGACTGCTCCTATTATCCCATCGTGCAGGTGAGGAAATTGAGGCTGAGTGAAGATAATTGATTTATAGAAGATCATATAACTAGTCATTATCTGAAGCAAGATTCAAACCCAAGGGCCTTAATCCCTGCTTTACTCTTGCCTCTCTCTGTTCTTCTGACCAAAGGAACTGGCTTAAAAATTCTTCTGAACCAGATTAGAGAAACATCTGGCTGGAAGGTTTATGATAATTTTGTTGCCTGCCTGGTTAAAAGTTAGTTGTTAAAAAAAGACATCAATTTTGCATGCAGCTCATGGCTAAAGCAGTAAGCTTTCCTTTAAGTGATTTTTAAAATGACATATCATTTTCATAAGAAATTTTGGATTATTTTTCACCTGTGTTTTTGCTTTTTTGAATCAGAACTTTGGTTCTCTATGATCCATGGTGAATTTTTAAGGAAATAATTTGCCAATAAAATTTTTTTTGCCAATAATAAATAAGGTCTTTGAATAAGTAATCAATCAATCAATAAACGTTTAATACCTACTATGCCAGTCACTGTGCTTGACTCTGGGGCTACAAAAGGAGGTAAAAGGTAAACTCTGCCCTCAAGGAGCTTATAATCTAATGAAAGAGATGACAAGCAGACCCATAGGTAAAAAACAAGTTACATTCAGGGAAAGCACTAGAATTAAGAGAGGTTGGGAAAGACTTCCTCTAAAAGAAGGGAAGGAGTCAAGGGCCAAAGTAAAGATAAAGGAAATGGAAAAACTGAGAAATAAAAGTAACAATTTTGGTAGCTGATTCTTCTTAGATTATATTTCTAGTGGACTCCCCAAAACTTGAATAACAAACAAGTTTTCTTTTTTTTTTTTTAACAAAATATTAAGTTATCAAAACTTTTAGGAGGGCCAGCCCCTAATAAAGAATCCTAACAGTCAGCAATGTTCAAATTTAGTTATATCATTTTACTGAGTAATCTAAGCAAAAATTTAGAGTCTTTCCATTCAAATCTTATTTCAAAATGAGAAAATATTCTATTAGAATATAGTGAAAATTTTCTATTTCAAGAGAGCACCTTTCATCACAAGGAATTACATAATGAATTATCTTCATCTGTTTGAACAAGACTTTTTGGATAATTCAATAAAAATGTCATTCAACTACTACTTTCATTTCACTGGAGACCAATACGCTATTGTCATTAATGGATATGAAGCATTATTAAAATAAATCCAATTTGTAAAGTATATTTTGACAAGAAATAAACACAAAAGTAGAGCATGATTTTCATAGTGTGGATATCATATCACTTGGGTTGTAATTTCTATATAAAGGAAAATGTTCAAGCATGCATAACTTGCTAGCTGATTGCTGGTAAGAAGCTTAATTGAAAACAGTTTCTGTCATTTAGAAGTAATTTACTTTAAATATGCTTAAGAAAAAAACAACATTCTGATTGATAACTAGTTTAGGTATATAATATTATCTCAATGTGGGATTTAAGTAAAAGGTCAGATGTTGAAGGAGTATTTTCAGTATGACTCAGTTCTGATCATAGATAAACTTTATCAAGGAAATGAAATTAGTTAACCTTTTCAAGTCTAAACATCTGTTTAAAGAGGCAACAGCTGTATCTTTTATAAATATGGAAGTTCAAAGGGAGAATTTTGGTTCGTACACATACAGAGAAGATTGGAAATGTTGCTGTTATTTTTTTTGAGGACTAGAACTGACTATTACCTGCAATGCATTAACTGGACTGCTACCAGAATAATGGATTTCTCCATAAGACTGTATAGCAGAAAAAAACTCAGGGCAACTGTTATTTTCATTAGGTCTTTGCCAGGAACCTGCTAATTACTGATCAAATGCAGCTGGGTGTGTAAGCAGTTCATAGTCTAAGAATAAAGGTAGGAAAGTCTTTTGGAGATAAAGTTTTTATTCAGAATATCCCAGCCCCAGCCACCAGAAAACAGGTGTAGCAAACAGATAGTTTAAAAGGATAATTAAGCCACAAGAGTTGTCTACAAGACTGATGGAGAACAGAGTCTCTTTATTTCCAGCAGCTATGGAGGAAAGAGAAAATGTTTGAATGGTCTTTGAGAGTATTATGTCTGTGTTACTTCCAGGGCCAAAAAATATCTGTGTTTGCACAATATACAGGTTGGTCTCCCTATTAGAGGAATGAATGAAAAATCTAAAGAAGCTTCAAGGAGAAAGGAAAGAATGGAAGAAAACAAAAGGAAAGAGGAAAAATAATCTGAAAAGGCAAAGAAGAATCCTACTTGTGGCAGTAGTTTGGTATATAGAAAATTGTGGCAAAGAGAAGGAAAGAAGGACCTGTAAACCACTGGGGTGGGTTTTCTTATAGAAGGGGGAGTTGGAGCCTATGAACTGGACTCAGTTCTGCCCTGAGAAGTAATGATGAGGATCTACAAATTAATAGGAGACCACCTGGTGCTAGTCGGAGAAGAGATGAGACAGTCGTGATGCCAGGAGGCACTGATGTGGCCATATATCCAACTGAATTGAATGGTAAAAAGATATGCTATCTTTCTGTGGAGGAGTGTTGAGTCTGGGTAATTGACTTACCTACTTCTGGTGATTGATGTGGGACCAAATGATTCCACCAGAAGGAATCTGGAAAGCATTGCTAATTCTAAGCAAAAAATTAAAGACATGGGGTGGCTAGGTGGTGCAGTGAATAGAGCTCTGGCCCTGGAGTCAGGAGGACCTGAGTTCAAATCCGGCCTCAGACATTTAACACTTACTAGCCGTGTGACCTTGGGCAAGTCACTTAACCCCAATTGCCCTGAACTCCCTCCTTCAAAAAAAGCAAAAAATTAAAGACATTTGTAATATATATATATATGTGTGTGTGTGTGTGTGTGTGTATGCACATAGACACACACACACACACACACACACACATATATATATATACATATGGATACATATATATTATCTCTACTACTAATAAAAGATCATGGTTTCAGGAAAGAGTATTGGACTTGGGAATCAAATAGCTAGTTAAGAAGATGGCAGACCATATTTATGGACCATAATGATATACATAGGAATTATGGGCTCTGGGGAAGGGATAGACTATAGCTAATCAGGCTCAGTAAAATGTATATTTACTTAGAGATTTTATCAAGAGCATCTCATTTATCTATCTATTGATTGATTAATTAATTTAAATTTTCAACATTCATTTTTATAAGATTTTGAATTCCAAATTTTTTTTTCTCCTTCCCTCCCTTCCACCTTCCCAGTCATCTAATATAGGTCAAGAGCATCTTAAACGGAAAGTGGAGGGCAGAAAACTCCCCATATTTAATCATGTTAGATACCACAGAGAAGACATTATGTCATATAAAGAAGACAATATCCAAGAACTTTACAATTCTTCTCTCATTTGATCCTCACAGCAATCTTGGCAAGTAGGTGCTATTGTTGCCCCCCAATCTATAGATGAGGAAACTGAAGAAAATAAGAGTTAAGTGACTTGCCCACATCATACAGCTAGTAAGTAATTGATGACAGATTTGAATTCAGGTCCATCTGATATGATTTTGAAGAGATGATAGTGTGCTAGTTTGGAAATAAGGAGCAATAAATTTGATATCAAAGGGCTTGTGCTCAAATCTGGGATTTGCTATTTACTCTCTGTATGATCTTGGGTAAACCATTTACTCTTTATGCTCCTCAGTTTCCTTATATATAAAAGAAAGGGTTTGTTAGATCATCTTAGAGGTCCCTTACACCTCTAAAGTCAATATGAAGAGAAACTTTTCAAAGTGATAAATGCACAGAAAACTCATCTAACAACATGTATTTTAAGTTTTTTTTCTTTTTTTTACATTATTTCTTTTTATCTGTGATCTTAATCATAAATAAATGCAAATATTTCGTTTTACAAAGAAGCACAATAAAGAGGATAAAAATCTTTTCTTCTTCAATGAGGAAAAAAATAACCTTTTTCTCAAAAGGAGACTTTGATAAAAATTAAGATCTATATATCCCAGTGCATAAAGAATTATCCTAAAGTGCTAGCTAGCTCATTGAAATTCCAAAGGGCAATGATGAAAGTTGGCTGATAATCAGGAAGGATTACATTATAAAATAAAAAGAGTTGCTTAAACTGGGTTAAGGAAGGCTAGATTACCCAGCAGATAAAGCTCTAGGGTTGGAGTCAGAGACTCATTTTCCTGAGTTCAAATCTGGCCTTAGATACTTACCAGCTGTGCATCCCTAGGTAAATCACTCAACCCTGTTTGCCTCAGTTTCCTCATCTGTAAAGTGAGCTAGAGAAAAAAAAAGTGGCAAACTACACCATTATCTTTGCCAAGAAAACCATCAGCATACATTTTAAAAAGATACCTACAGATTGTGAAAGCAAGAACAGATTATTTAGGATGGACATTGTTGTTAAGTTATTTCAGTTGTGTCTGACCTGTTTTGGGGTTTTCTTGGCAAAGATCCTAGAGTGATTTGCCATTTCCTCCTCCAGCTAATTTTACAGATGAAGAAACTGAGGCAAACAGGGGTAAGTGACTTGCTCAGGGTCACACAGCTAGTAAATGTCTGAGGCCAGATTTGAACTCACAAAGAGCTCTATGCATGTGTATAAATCTCTTTAGATAACTTTTCTTTTTAAGTGTAATTATTTGTGTTTATGCCATTGTAGTTTTGTTCTTTCTAATATTCCTTTTGAGTGAACCTACTTCTTAGAATTTTAGATACAGCATAGGGTCATAGCTTACCAATCTTTTTTGTTTTTTTCTGAACTCTTTGAAATATGATCTTTTCAAATCTGGATATACATCATACTTGTCCTTTCCAAATTTTGCTCCTGACTCTTCAGATTTCTTTCTCTACCATATCCTAGCAGCCCTCTCACCCTGGAATATCCCTCCACCCTGTAGCCCTTTCCTTTGATTGGCCAATTCCTTTTGGAGCCTCCATTGTAAAGTTCCCAAGCTTGCTAGATTCACCCTTTCTTTCCTCTCTAGGCTCCTCCCATGATACCCTGGATTTCTTTCTCCAATATACTGAGTACTCTTCTGATACAGACCCTTCCACTCCCTCCCTCCTCCCCCTCCATTTTCAATGTCCTCTTATATGTCGTGCTTTCCCATTAGAATGTAAGCTACCCGGGGGCAGGCCTACCTTTCCTTTTGCTTGTATCCCCAGTGCTTAGTACAGAGCCTGGCATGTAATAAGTACTCAACAAATGCTTATTTCCTTGACTCATTTTACTAAGGAAGAACACAAGGTCCAGAGAGATTAAGTGATTGAATGAAATTTGAGCTTAAGTCCTCTGACTCCAAATTCAGCTTTATTTCTACTACATGAAAAGCTTGACCTCAAATTGTATTTCTGACATTTAGTAGCTATGTGGTCATGGACAGACCTCTCTGAATTTCCTTCCAAGTAACTGAACTCTCTGAAAGGAATGGGTGAAGATTGAGACCTTACGATCTGGTTTATTCCCTAAAATCTGACTTCCTTCTCTGTTGACTCTCTAGCTGGATTGTTGGCAGTGTTGGCTGCTCTTCTTTGAAACTCTTGATCCCTCCAGTTCATTCATGTCAGTGAATTGGTCAGCAAAAAAAGCATTAGAGGAGGTCCCTTGTCTTTGTCAATTCTCTGTCAGGTTTTCTGTCACTTTCAGTTGCAAATGGACTATTCAAGGTCCAAAAGGGATATATTCCTATAACCTGCAAATTCAACTATTCAAAGTCCCAAAGGGACAATCCTATTTCTCATTGTCATAGCTATTTGCCCCTTATATCCTAAAATTTCACCAAGTGGATTGGATTCGCTTGATCACTCAAGTAATCAAGGCTGTAAGGGGCCTTAGAAATCATCCATTCTTTTTTTAATGTTCATTTTTATCATTATGAATTTGACAAACATCAACCATATAGAAAAAAGAACAGAAAAGAGGATTGTATATGAAATCATTAATTTCTATGACACAACTTTTTTTTTTTAAAGGAAGAATATAAAACTATTTATTGACCACTGTTCACCAGTATTTACAATAAAGTAAACAATATACAGTTGTATAACATTCCAATGACTACAAAGTTATTTTTTTTTTTTTGTGCCTGACTCCTGTGGAGCCAAGTGACCCAAATACTCAAAAGGCTGGTCCTACATGTTGAAGGGATGGGTTGGGATAAAGAAGGAAAAACATGCACATCAAGAGTATAGAAGACTACCTAACATGGGTATGTCTGCTTCCCCATTTATGCCCATTGTTAGGAAAACACAACTCCCCCAAATGCCCGCACCTTGGGCAGAATGTGTACGTTCCAGCAGATGGGGGGGGGTGTTACTACATGATTGAGAGAGGAGCCTTTGGTTAGTAAAATAAGATGGGACACCCTACTTTCTGAAGCAGGAAGTCCAAGTTTTTCTCTTTTTTAAAATCAAGGCCAAAACGGTTCTATTTTAACATTTCAGGTAAATAGTTCAAACAAGTTCTGGCAGCATTTACCCAAGCATGTTTCTAACCTAGGATTGGGCAACATCAACGATTAAGATGTTGGACCTGCAGGAAGGCTGCCAACAAGCACGGGAAAGCCTTGCCTCTTATCTAGCCAACCAGGCTTTGGGGAGAGATTCCCTTTCAGATAATAAATGTGGAGTTGGCCTTTGCATCCACAGGGACAATGCTCAACACCACCTTAATAGGGTCCATACGCTGAGCACTGCTCTACACTACTGTGAAGATTCCAGCAAGGTTGCAAAGTGCCTACAAAATCATTCTATTCAAGAACAGTTAGTGTTTGGAAAAGTGAAGGCAGCACTTTTTCTGCCAGTCAGGAGGAAAAGGGTCTTCAGCTCCCCAAAACTGAGCAATAATGGGAAATGGTTGCCGGCCATTCCAATGGATTTATCTCTAGGTATAAAATGTACCTTTTATTAGTAAGTTGGGTTGCAAATGAATGTCAAATTTCTACATGGACACAATATTGTCTCAGACATCTAACCTTAGGCATACATGGGGGGGCTAAACATTTCTTAGGATTCAAGAATATTGACTACAGAAGGTATTAATCAGTATTTATAAAAGTTTTTCTCTACTGTGGAAGAAGTTAATAATTCCATAGTATCAAATGCTCTCTTCTGTGATAAATGTTAAGTAAATGCAGAAAGCTTGTATTTACTTGTTCAGTTACCAGTGCTGTTGATGCAAAATAAAAACCAGCCCAAACAAAAAACAAACCAAACAAAAACAAAAACCTACTTTAAAACCTACCCAACTCAGTTATCATTAGATGTAGATGGTGCTCACACTGCTAACAAATCAAAGAATGGAATCGCTATCCAGATTTTGTAATATATGTGTATGTATATGTATGTACACATGTACACACACATATATTTTAAAAAGCAACGTAAATGATTATTGTGCTTCATCTTCAGGACAGGAGTGCCAGGTCAGTCGCTCCTCGTAAAAGGCGATGACTATCTGAGGACATTTCATATTTGCTTCTTTGGCCAGTACCAAGTCAGCCTCATCGGAATCTTTCCACTTCATGAGAAACATCAGCTCTCCACTGCTGTCCGTAGCACCGATGATTCGATCGGGGTCAAGGCCCCTCGCAAAGCCCCGAGGCTTGTCAGCTGACTCCCGTTTCTTCTTGGACTTGCTGTCATCAGACTCGCTGTCTGACAGAGATTTCCTCTTGGCTCCATCCTTCTCTTTCCCAGCCTTCTGAGAATTCAGAAATGCTTCAATTAACTCTGGACAATCCAAGTTTTCCTCAGGCTCCCATGTGTTGTCCGCATCAGTGAACCCTTTCCACTTCAGGAAGTATTCCACCTTCCCATTCACCACACGCCGGTCCAGCACCTTCTCCACCACAAACTCCTCCGGTTCTGCTTCCTCTACTTTCTTACTCTTGCCATTCTGTTTCTTTCCCATCTTTTGCAATGTAGTTTTATTGGAGGCCATTTTTTATTGCAGACTTGAAGAGCTTTTACGTCGTGGGCCGCCTTGCGGTTCCCCGGGAAAGGACGGGCTTGGGGGCCAAGGGCGGCTGCAACTGCGGAGGGCCAGGCGGCCGCGCAGGCTCGGGCTGGGCGGGGCTCCGCCGTGCTGGCGTCAACTATGACACAACTTTTTAAAAGAAATAACAAATTTAACAGAGTAGTTCCAAAATCATCCTGCTTATCTAGCTTTCTGAACTTCCTGAACTTATTTTTTTTAATGTTTCATTGATTCTCTTTCTCCATCTCTTTTTTAAGCATTAATATTACTTACTACCTCTTGCAATTATCCCTGCAATAAAAAAAAAACCAATCTCTTGTAACAAATAAATATAGTCAAGCAAAACAAATTCCCACTTTATCTGAATCATTCTGTGCCTCTAGTCCCTTTTCTCTCTGTCAAGAAGTGCTTTATTTTCTGGAATAGTGATTGTTTATTACATTAATAAATCTTTCAAACTTGTTTTCCTTCATAACGTTTTGGTAATTGTATAGATCATTCTCCTGATTCTACTCACTTCACTCTGCAACAGTTCATGAAATACTTCCCAGGTTATCTCGAATAAATCCATTTGTAATTTCTTACAGTAATTATAATGCAACACTATTCCATTATTTCACATACCAGATTTGTTCAGTCATTCCCCAATTGTTTCTCCCATTCCCCTTTGTTTCTAGTTTTTTGTTGCAATAAAAAGTACTTTTCTAAATATTTTGGACCTATGAGTCCTTTCCTTCTCTTTTTGTGCTCTGAAAAATGTTGTAGTGGTATCATTAGTTTGAAGGCTCATAGTTCAGTAATTTTTTGGAGTATATTCTGAATTGTGTTTCAGGATGAGTAGGCCACTTCATAGCTCCACCAGCAGAGTATTGGTGTTCCTATCTTCTCATGAAACCTGTAATAATAGTCATTTTAAATTTTTTTTGTCATTTTTGCCAATCTAATAGAGATGTAAAATAGAATCTCAGTTATTTTAATTTACGTTTTTTTTCTTCTTCACTTGTAGCATTTTTTTGCTGTAAATTTTAATTTTTTTCCCTTGTGAATTTGTTCATATTCTTTGACTTGTAATTATACAGTGGACATGCAATTATATATTAGGATGACTTATAATTATATATTTGAATCAATGTCCGTATATCTTGAATTTTAGACAATAGTCAAAGAAGTTGGTTTTCAAGTTTCCCACCCCTACTACTTTATCATTTCCTTTCTAATTTTAATTGCATTGATTTTGTACACGAGACAAACTTTTCAATTTCATGTAACCAAAAATGTCCATTTTATTTCATATTATTTGCTTTATCTTTTGTTTGGCCAAGAATCCTTCCCTACCTGTAGCTGCTCCTTAGTTTATGATACAACTTTTTTATATCTAGGTCTCATATCCACTTGG
Organism: Gymnobelideus leadbeateri; assembly: GCA_011680675.1. Taxonomy (NCBI): domain Eukaryota; kingdom Metazoa; phylum Chordata; class Mammalia; order Diprotodontia; family Petauridae; genus Gymnobelideus; species Gymnobelideus leadbeateri. Next base: position 467,547 of record WOXC01004162.1, read on the forward strand.
ATCTTATATATGGTGAGAAATATTGGTCTAAATAGAATTTCTGCCAGATTGACTTTTAATTTTCCCAACAGCTTAAAAAAAATCAAATGGTGAGTCCTTAATCCAGTATCTGATGCTCTTGGGTTTGTTGAGCAGATCATGTATTCTATCATCCTCATTCCACAGATGAGGAAACTGAGGACCAGAGTGGTTAGGTCAATCAATAATCATCAGGCTCCTCATTAAATTTTGGAGATACGAAGAAAGGCAAAAGACAAACCCCTCTCTTAAGCAGCTCGCAGTCAAATGTGACTTGTAAATGGCACAGTGAGGATGCAAACTTAGGTCCTCTGACTTCAAATCTAGTATTCCTTCCAATGTGTCATGCTGCCTTGTTTATCAAATGAAATAATGTATGTAAATTATCTTGTAAACCTTAAAGTATTCTTTAAACGTTGGCTATTGTTGCTTATCACCATCATCACCATCATCACCATCACCATCATCAATCATCATTTACATTCTCAATTCTACTTTCTTCATCAGCTTTCAGAATGATAGCTCCTCTCAGACAGTATCATCAGGGATCATTTTCCACACTGTTTAACTGGTCGTAAAAGAAAAGTGTCTTTAACATCCTAGGCTTTGTTACTTGGTTCAAGTACTGACCACCATAACCTCAACATAAGTCTTAAGAATCAGTCAGTGATTTCCAGTGATCAGGGCTCTTTATAACATCTGACCTCATTACCTCTTCTCTGTTTTCTGTTTTGTTCAATGGTTGACATAGAATGACTTATTCTAAAGGATTTGCTATATTCCTTTTAAATCATATGTAGAATGATGGGACCAGGAGTTCCAGGAGCTACACTGCTCTTTAGTCATTCCTCTTTTGTTCCTATTTCTGTCCTTGTGTGCCATCTACAAGGCAACCTAATGTAGCAGAAAGAATTCTGGACTTAGAGGCAGCTAGGTGGCACAGTGAATAGAGCACTGGCCCTGGAGTCAGGAGGACCTGAGTTCAAATCTGGCCTCAGACACATAACACAAAAAAAACTAGCCGTGTGACCTTGGGCAGGTCACTTAACCCCAATTGCCCCTCCCCCCCCCAAAAAAGGGAATTCAGGGGCGGCTAGGTGGCGCAGTGAATAGAGTGCCGGCCCTGGAGTCAGAAGGACCTGAGTTCGGAGCCGGCCTCCGACACAATCCACACAAACAAAAACCTAGCCGTGTAATCTTGGGCAAGTTACTTAACCCCAATTGCCCTAAAGGGGCGGCTAGGTGGCGCAGTGAGTAAGAGCGCTGGCCTCGGAGTTGGGATGACCCGAGATCAAATCCGGCCTCAGAAAATGAGCACCCACACATAAATAATGACTAGCTGTGTAACCTTGAGCAAGTTACTTAACCCCAATTGCTTTAAAAAAAAAAAAAAAGGGAATTCAGAGAAAGGAGAGAGTGAGTTCAAATTCTTCCTCAGCTGATACTTAAGGGTGACTTTGGCTGTGATTTATCTCATAGCTGATTTTTTGCAAATAATTATTTATGTCTTTGTTGTATTGTTAATAAATTGTTTAACCAGTAACCTTTACATTTATTTAATCCTAGGAGATTAGGGGGTTTGAGATATCCATATTATATGCATATCTATAGATAAATACACCAATCAAATAATCAATAAGCATGTATTAAGTACTTAATAGTTCCAGGCACTATGCTATATGTGTCACACATAGACACACACAAGACACACATGGAGACAGAGTAAGCAACACACGGATGTGTGCATACATACATGCACACACATATATGTTACATATATGTATGCATATAGAGACATGAGCAGAAACATATGGGAAATTGATTTATACAGTTTAATTAATAACAATCAATAAACTAAAATGGGGGCTCAGAGCTAACAGACTAATTGAGAGATACTGCAATTGCTAAAATTATTCATATGACTATGGATATTTGCTTTAGTTTCCTTATCTGTAAAGAAATGGGATGTAATATTTGCAATACCTTCCTTAGAGGGCTATTGTTAAAGAAGTGTTTTATGTCTTAAAGTACTATATGATGATATATTATTATTTATCATTTTCCAGATCTCTGTTCTTCTATTTGAGGATGAATTCCAGTCCTAGCTCTTTTCTCATGGGAAGAGTCTCTTCATTTTTGTTTTCTCTTCCTGTAGGGGATTTCAATATTATCTTTTTGGCCTCAGGATTATATCAACATCCTTAGGGCTTCAATACTTAAATGTTCAAATTGACTTGTGATTTCATTAATTTGGAAATTCCCTCGAATGATGCAGATCATTCATTCCTATCCATCCTACATGAATCTTGTTTTCTCACAAGTTCACTAACAGGGAGTTCACCCAGTGTACTAGAGATCTTCCTTGTGAGAAAGGAAGACTTCAACACATCCCTGAACACAGGTGCAAGTAATCAGGACTATGACCAGGAATTTCCTGGCAGAGGCTTGGAGTACTGAAATAGTGTTATGCCCTTAATTGCTGCCATTTTGTGCATCATTACCCAAACAGATCAGTACTTAACACACACAAATGGGAATACTCTAATTAACAGCATAATTAACTTTTTTGAAATTAAAAATGTATCCATTGCTTGAGGGCTGGCTTTAGACAAATTATGAAGTCAGAGAAGTTTATCTATATGCCACTCTCCCCTCCCTTATTTGTATTTCTCAGTTCTTGGCTTACTTTGGTCTCAACTGGCTGCCAACTTGCTGATAATTGCATATTGTATTACCTTTTCTGAGGGAAATGTGCATTTTACTAGGAGGTTCCTGAAGATGGGAATTGGCTTCAAAACACTAATAGGGAGAATTGGGGCATTGGCAGACCCTGGGGCTGATATTTTGGGCAGGAAGGGCTTCTCAGAATTTTTTTAAGTACTTCAAGTTTTTGCTCATGCCTTTTCTTCAACCTGGAATATCTTTTCCACATCTCTCTCTCTCTCTCTCTCTCTCTCTCTCTCTCTCTCTCTCTCTCTCTCTCTCTCTCCCCCTCTCTCTCTCCCTCTCCCTCGCTCCCTCCTCTCTCTCTTCTCTCTCTGTCTCTCTCTGTCTCTCCCCCTCCTCTCTCTGTCTCTCTCTTTTCTCTCTCTCTCCTCTCTCTCTTTTCTCTGTTTCTCTCCTCTCTCTGTCTCTGTCTCTCTCCTAGCTTTCTTTTTTCTCTCTCTGTCTCTTTCCTTTCTCTGTCTCTCTGTCTCTGTCTCTCTTCCTCTCTCTCCTTCCCTCTCTCCATCCTTTAGGGTCCACCTCTTCTATAAAGCCTCTGACTCCCCCAGGTCCAGATCCTCATTGCCTCTCTTTCTAAACTCATTATTTGAGCCTTTCATCCTGTCATTTAGTCACCAACTTATTGACTTCAGCTTATTGTTTCAGCTTTATTAGTCTTGTCTGCCCAGTTATACTGTAGCTTACTAGGGATTGGGTCTTGGTTTTATGCATCTCTTGTATCCTCTGGGTCACAGGACCCTACTCGCTCAATGCTTGCTGAGTGGATGAATGAAATCAGTGTGTAAGTGGGCTACTCTCCCCATTAGTAAAATCCCGCTGGTGCCCTGAAAATTAAGCTGATGTTAAAGGAATATGGAACAAGGGAAGCAATATACCTATTGACCACAGCCATTGAAACAATAAAAGCAACAAGTCCAGTTTACATGCTATAGTGTTCCAAAATGGTAAATAATGGAAGCTATACTCATGTGTAGAGGGCAGCATCATGGAAAGAACGTTGTACTTAGGAATCCGAGGACATGGGTTTAAACAAAGGCTCTGCCACTTAGTGCAAGGATGACCACATTCCTCAGTTTCGGCAACTATAAAATGAAAGCATTGGACTAGATGGCTTTTAAGTTCCCTCTCTGTGGTCCTGTGAAATTCATCTCCCTTCTGTTTCAGCTTGCATACTTGTTTACTTTACTTTCTTTTCTTGTGTTTTTGTGCATAAATTATGTCAGTAGAAGTAAAAATAAAATTCATGTTTTTTTTTAAAAAGTAAATGTAAAAAAATAATAGCTAGCATTTATGTAGCACTTTAAGGTTTGCAAAATGCTTCACAAATATTATCTCATTTTAATCTTAAGACAACCCTGGGAGGTAGTTCTTATAATTCCCATTCTACAGATGAGGAAACTGAGGCAGCCAAGGGTTGGGGCTTGCGTAGTCATGCAGCTAATGAGTATCTGAGGCCAGATTTGGACTCAGATTTTCTTGACGGCAAGCCTGGTGTTCTATCCACCACACCATGCAACTGCCTTTGAAAATCACAAGTCAAGAGTTGTATCTAAAATCATTGTCTACCCGAGAGACATTCTTCAAATGTTTCTTTTTTCTTCTGTACTATAGTATAGTGGAAAGAGGACTGAATTTGGAGTCAGAGGACTGGGGCTCAAATCTTGGTTTGGCACTTACTATTGACATCACACTGTTGCATTCAGCGGTAGAGCTCTGATCTTGGAGTCAGGAAGACCTGAGTTCAAATCTAGCTTCAGACTTTTATTAGCTGTATGACCTTGGCTAACTCACTTAACTTCTGTTTACCTCAGTTTCCTCAAGTATAAAACAGGTATAATAATGGGACCTACCTCCTAGGAATTTTATAAGTATCAAATGAGATAATAACTAAAAGTGCTCTATTAATGTTATTGTTACTTCCTCATCTGTTAAAAAGAGGGTATTAGATTAAAGCAATTCCTAAGACTCCTTCCATATATAAATCCTATGGCTTTGAAATTTGCTACTGCTAAAATTGCTACTTAAACAAAATCTTTGACTTAGCTGGCATTCATGGGCTCCTGTTGAGATGAGTTAGAAAATTTATAGATTGAACATAGGCATTATGAAAGAGGAGGAGACAGAGTGGTACAGTGGATAACACATTAGATCTGGAGTCAGATGAGAAGAGTTCAATTTCCATTTCAGCCCCTTCTAAACCGTGTGACCTTGGGCAAGTCACTTAACTTTCTTGGGCCTCAGTTTACTTCTCTGGAAAATTAAGGGGTTGGGTTAGGCAGCCTCTAATGTCTCTTCTAGCCTAAATCTATGATCCTATGCCTTTCTTTCAACAAAATTCACAGTTGGAATTATTGAAGGCATGAAATTCCCTTGTTTAAATCTTTCTCTTTGTATTAGGCCTTTTATGTAAATAGAACAATAGCAGTCACAAGAATTATTTTTTTCTAGTTCTGTTTAGATTTTTTAAAAAAGTTCTGTTTAGAATTAAATTTCCCTTAGCATGAGGGGTCAACAAAGCTGTATGGGCTGCCACTGTGGGAATATTTCCCATGTGGGCAAAGAGGATGCCTCTTTATTCTGAGTGAGTGAAGGATGGCTTCATCAGAGTTGGTCTAAGTCATCCTCAGAGAATGAAACAAAAAAGTCAATTTGCTGTTCACACACACACACACACACACACACACACACACACACTGGAATATTGTGCTTCCACAGGGCAAGGCTTATGCAGGTCTCCAAATTTAGCTTCTATTGTCAGAGCTGCTGGCAGCCAGTCCCACAGCCCTCAAGGGAGAATTGAGTAGGTGGCCTCAGTAAGTGTGGGTGGTGGGTCTGGAGTGTTGGCCAGTCACAATTACTGTGTCTGCTCTGGGCAGAGATGTGATATAAGTGGAAACATTTACTCTATCTCAAATGAGGCAGTAGATGCTTTAATTTGTCAGTGCACATAGGTTATTTTTTGCTGAAATAATGTTATTTGAAATTATATTGCATTTTCCTCCGGAAGACTAAAAGCATTCAGAGTCTAAGATTTTACTAAACCCTTCTGATATTTACTGCACTTAACCCTATGCCCTTGTATTTCCAGCTAGATCTAGGGGAAAAAAATGTGCCAAGTTCCTTCAGAGAGGATAGTACAGTGGAGAGAGAGCTGCATGTAGAGTAGGACAATCTAGGTTCAGATCCTGCCTCTGAATTTTATTGTGTGCCTTGAGGTAAGTCACTTTAGCATTTCTAAGCTTTAGTTGTTCATCTCTAAAACTGGGAGGGGGCGCTGATTCAGCGGCCCCCAAGGGCCCTATCAGCTCTAAAGCTAGGATCCTATGATCTCCTTTCTCCTGCAATGGCAGTATCTTCCCCTTTCTAACCAAGTTCCCAGTGTCTTCCTGCTTTACTCCTGTTCCTCCTATCAAAATCTGCTTCTCTGCAAATTATCCAAGAAGTTTATTCACAGTACAGTAAATTGTTTTCTGGGGCAGGAAGGCTTCTCTCGGTTTCTGGGTCCATTATACTGCACATACTCTTGAAGTCTGGCTATAGATGATCTATAAAATAATAGACTAGAATAATATATATAGTTAGAAGGGGGCCTTAGGAGTATTCTGGTCTACCTTGTATCTGAGCAGGAATTCCCTCTACAACATTTCAAAAAGCAGTCATCCAAACTCCATTTAAAGTCTTCCAGCAATGAAGAATTCATTCTTTTTTTTTAAATGTTTAATTGATGTGTTTTTTTTAAAAAACAACGATACATCATCATCACTTCCCAATAGCTCCGCATTTTACCTGCATGTAGAATTCAATATTATAACAAATGAATCTAGTTAAATAAATTAATCAACACTTGGCCATGTCTGAATATATTTCACATTCTGTGTATATAGACCAGCACCTCTCTGCTGAGAAGCGGGAGAAATGTTTCATTGTCATTTCTGTGAAGTCATGATTGGTCACTATTAATCAGAGTGTCTAGAGGAATAAGTCATAATTCTTTCCTGTTGCAACTCCTATTTCCCTGAAACTTTAGACAGACCTATTCCTCCACTGAGAGGAATTGTAGCATAGTAGACAGTAGACTTCTTTTGTTCTAACATTTTATGTTGTCTCATGGAGTCGTTAAGTTCTGTTATTTCATTCTATTTTTTTTTTCAGAAAATTCACTCCTTCAGTAAGTTTTCCACTTACTGTTCTAAGCTATTTATTTTCCTTTCATTTTTTTCCCTCCTAAACTCACATTTCACTTATAATTTTTCTTTTAAAACCTCTTTATTGCTTCCAGTCATTTTTGGAGACTGTGGCAACACAACTTTTTCCTCTGAGGCACTGCTTGTAGTTGTGGGACTGCTCTTTTCTTCTGGGTTTAACACTTGGGTTTCTCTTAACCCATAATATTTCTTTATTGTGTTTGGTATTTTCTCCTGTTTAGTCATATTTTCAGCCTCAGCTCTTGGTTTGAGATTTTGTGTTCAGGTCAGTCTTCTCTGAGACTCTTGAATAGATTGGGTAAGTCTTGTTTAGAACAGTCCTCTCTGTAGTTTTTATGCTGATGCCAGCTTTGATAAGGTGGCTGGTATAAGGTTCTACCCTCTCTTTATTCCTTGCTTTTGTTTTTATCTATTGACTTCAAACATTGTCACTGTCTGTCTCCTGTGCCTGGAATGCTCTGTCTTCTGTTCACCACCTTCTGGCTTTCTTAACTTCCTTTCAGGCTTTGTCTAAATTCCACCTTCTGCAGATAGCCTTTCCTGATCCCCCTTAATTCTAATGCTTTCTTTCTATTGATTTTCTTTTACTATTTATTTTATAACTTGCTTGTACATAGTTGTTTGCATTTCTCTCCTCCATGTTAGTTCCTTGAGAACAGGGAATAGCTTATATTTTTCTTTGTATCCACCTTAGCACAGTGCCTTTCAGATAGCAGGCACTTAATAAATACCTCCTCCTTTCCCACCTGGCTGCACTCCTTTTGGACTTCTCCATCATGACCCCAGGAACCTCATTGTCTGGCAAGATCAAATCAGCCTTGGTACTCAGACCTCATCAGAACTCTCTGCTCCTCTGATCGAGGAGTGGAGCCAGGAGCTCCAAAACTTCCATTGTAGGAGGGGGGCCCAGGACAGTTATTTTTTCATTTTTCACCTTGCTAGGTTGCAGGTTCCTTCTTTGTATTTGTATCCTCAGTGCTTGGCACAGAATAAGTAATTAATAGATAGTTATTGACTAACTACTGATGATATTACTATTACTGTCAATTCATTGTCTATTGCACCTTTTAGTAAAATGTAGTTTTTCCCTATTTATCTCTCCCAATCATGTCTATTTTTGCTGTTACTTTGTCTGAGATTATGATTGCTACACCTATCTTTTTTACTTCAGCTGAAGCATAATAGATTTTATTCCAGCCTCTTATTTTAACTATGGGTAAATCTTTACATCTCAAGTGTGTTTCTTGTAAACCACATGCTGTTGTTTCTTATGTCTAATCCATTCTGTTATCCTTTTCCATTTTATTTCAGTGAGTTCATCTCATTCTCATTCATAGGTATGATCATTAATTGCATATTTCCTCCATTCAGTAGTCTTAAACCTTTTCCTCCAGAACTTCTCTTTACATATAAAAAGGTGGTGAAAGAGGTGTGTGCTCAGCATTAGCTCTCTAGGATTGATGTTTCTGTTTCTGTACTCTTTGGCTTTTTGCTCAGTCCTCAAATCATACATTCTTTCTCTCACTTTCTCTTTTAAATCCCTCTTCATATTCTACTTTCCAAGGTTAGATTTTGGTTTGCTCTTGACTAATCCCTCCCTGAATTTACCTTTTCTCTTATACTTTCCTCTTTTCTCCCTTGTTCCTTCCTGTTTTTCAGTTGAATGAAAAGTATTTCTGTGCCCCTCCCCCTCCATATTCCTCCCTATTTTGACCAGTTCAGAGGAAAGTGTAGTTTGCTCTCCGATTTGTTCTACTTTATCTGTACGTTTTTTTTTTTTTTAAAGCAATTGGGGTTAAGTAACTTGCTCAAGGTTACACGGCTAGTCATTATTTATGTGTGGGTGCTCATTTTCTGAGGCTGGATCTGATCTCGGGTCATCCCAACTCCAAGGCCTGCGCTCTTACTCACTGCGCCACCTAGCCACCCCTTTAGCGCAATTGGGGTTAAGTAACTTGCCCAAGGTTACACGGCTAGGTTTTTGTTTGTGTGGGTTAAGTGTCTGAGGCCGGCTCCAAACTCAGGTCCTTCTGACTCCAGGGCTGGCGCTCTACTCACTGAGCCACCTAGCCGCCCCTGTACGGTTTTTTTTTTTTTTACTAGTGTATCTTGATCATGTGAAATAAGGTCTCACACAATCACATTTCTCATTTTTACCATAGTTCCTACATTCCCTTCCCTTTTTTTCTTTTGAGATCATGAAAACATAAGAAAAGCACTCTTCAGCTTATCAACTTTCTATGTGACTTCTAATGACATTAGTGATTCTGAATGGGACATATGTAGTACCTCCCTTTATTTAAATATAGACATTTGGTATCTTCTAATTGCTTGCTAAAATTTACCATTTTATGTTTTTCCTGACTTCCCTACCTATATTTCAAATTTTCTACTCAGCTTTGATCTTTTTCTTTATGAATGTTTGGACATCACTTATGTTTTCCTCAGTGGGATTATACTTAATTTTTTGGGTAATTTATTCTTTGTTGTAAGTCTAGATATTTTGCCTTTTGGAGTCTGAGCTCTCTGCTATTTTGTAGTATCAGCTGCTTTGTCTTGTGTCATTTTGACTGTGGTTCCTTGGTACTTGAAGGACTCTTGGTGCTTCAAGTACTTGATATTTAAAGTATTTCTTTCTGGCTACTTGTACTAGTTTTTCTTTCTTTCTTTTTTTTTTTTGTATTTTGGCTATGACACTCTTTGGTGTTTCCATTTGAGGGTTTCTTTTGGGCAGTGATTGATGATTTCTTTCTATTTTCACTTTATCTTCTGGTTCTAATATATCTGGCCATTTTTCTTTCATGATTTCTTGAACTATGATGTTCAGGTTCTTTTCTTCTAAGGTCACGACTTTCAGGAAATATAATGATTTCATAATTATCTTCTTGATTTGTTTTCAAGTTCAGTTTTAAAAAATCTGACATGTCATGTTTTTCAGTCTTTTAATTTATTATCGTTTCATGGAGTCATTAACATCTTTTTGACACACTATAATTTTCAAGAACATGTTGTTTGGGTAGAGTTTTCTATTTCTTGTACAAAGCTATTAATTCTTCTATTAATTCTTCTTATTAGTTATCCTTCCAGTTCTCTTTTCTTCCAAAGCTCAATTCTTTTCACATTCCATTTTTTTCCCCATGAGCTCTCACTTAATTTATACATTTATTTTAACTCTTGCTTTATTTCTTCCAGGAATTTTAGTTGACTTTGTGTCCAAGCTGTGTTTTGAAGTTTTGCTTGCCAGCATTTTAGAGTCCCTTCTTCTGTGTCCCTTTCATCTGTTATCCTCTTAACTCTTTATGGTAGGAGTTTTTGTTTATTCGTTCTTACAGCCTTGATGTCAGAAATCAGTTTTGTATTAGGTCCAGGCTCTGTGTACCTCTGGAGGGAATGCATGGGCCTTGTTTGTTCCTGATTTGTTTCCTCTGGGCTCCTCCTATTGCTTTCTCTATATATGGAGTTATGCATCTTTCAAGGATTGTAGAGGCAGTTTAGACTGGAGACCTGCCAACTTTCAGTGGACCCACAGTATTCCGACCTAGGGCAAAGTTTTGTTCCTGTCCTTCTCATCTAACCTTTCTAAGTTCCTTACTCTATTTTGGATCTGGGCAATACAACTGTGGACTTGCCCCTTGTTGGATCTCCAAAAGATTGCTGTTGTCCCAACCCCTTTTCAGATAGCTATAAGGCTCTACAGATTCGTAGTGGCAGAACTGCCAGCTGCCTCTTGGCCTGAGTTGCAGGTTTCAAAGAGGGGTAAAGGCACAATCTAATACCCTGATCCAAGGTAGATACATATAGTTGTTGCTCACTTTTATTCTTATTCTATGCCCAGCACACCGTTTTGAGCAATGCAGATGCAGGTCAGCTACCCCTAGGTAAAGATTCCCTTCTTAGTCCACAATAGACCTGTGACCTGGCTCTGGGGTCAGGGTGACATAACTGCTATTTAGCTCCTGTACCTGTTCCTTACACATCATTAGGCCTGTCCCTGATAGACCTATGACCATTTCTTGCCTTGATACACAGTTGTAGATCTTAGCTTAGCTCCCAAACTAGAAGAGTGTGAGTCTTGTCTTTTTTGGCTCAACACTGTTCCTAGTGTTCATAGGTCTTTGTCAGTTTGCCTTTGCTAATCGAAGCTGGAAAAATGACCCACTGTGATTTTTTTCCCTACAGTTTCTGACCATCACTCTGTCTGATTCTTTTATTGGAGTGAAGCAGCTGCTGGGGAGAATTGGACTTTACTATTTCTTCCCACTCTGTCATCTTTGTTGGTCCTCCCCTCTGTTGGCCTGGAATATGGCATCACTTCTCTTACTGTCTTTGTCAGCTTCTGGCTATTTATATACATACACAGTTCTGATCTGGAATTTACTGGTGTGGGGAACTCCTGTTCCTTTTTAGTTTTATTGGTTTATCTTGGGGTCCTTTTCAGATATTTGCAGGGAATTATATGGGAGAGCTGAGCTCCTCTGTGAACTTTTATACTGATGTGTTAACTAGAAGTCCTGGTCATAATCTGTCATCCTCCTCTGTAATGTTTTGCAAATGAGCTTACATTCTAAACAAATGTTTCCCTTGTCTGCTATATCTCTTTACTTCACAAAGAGATCAAGTGTTTGCTGAATATTCTGACTTCTGGACTCCTTCTGCCTTCACTTTATGGCAGGGATGATATATTGTTTAAACATCTCTAAGAAACCAAGATAGTGAATATCATTACTTTTGAAATATTTTTGTGTTTTGAAAGTTTGTTTTAGTGAGTCACCTTTGAGTTCCTTTTATCACATGTGACATTTCGTTCCTCATATTTATCCTTTTCTCTAATGATATTAATTTCAACCCTTCTTCTGGTTAAAAAAGTTGATGATTTGATTTCACACAGATAGCTGATTCTGAAAGAACTCCCACATCGGTAACTAGTTATTTCCTGTGTGTTGATATTAATCAATTTCATTTTTTCTGATGTCACTTGGTGCTTGTCATGTCCAGTATCTTCTAAGGCTCTTTTTGAAAAAAGTCTTCATGAAATATGCATGCATAATATTTTAAAAAGCCTTTGAATTTTTTCAATTCCTGACTCCAAACTATTTTCCAAAAAAAGTTGCCATCATCTCTTTCAGTGTCCACCTGTTGCAATGGAATTACTAAGTGGGACCATATCCTTTGCCTTAAATGAGAAAATCTTGTAAAGTTCTTCCTTGAATTTGTTTATTTCTTTATTCCTGGCAACAGATGGTACAGAAGATATAGTTGTTATCTTCATGGTAATTTACTTATCGTGATTGTGAACACTGAAATGTCACACAAACAAATGTCCCATGAAATGATGTTTCCTAACTAAGGGAATACCCATTAATTAAGGAATAGTTGAACAAATTATGACAAATGAATGTAATGGAATATTGTTGTTCATTAAGGAATGACAAAAGGGATGGATTCAAATAAAGCTCGGAAGGTTTTTTGTGAAGTGAGGGAGAGTGAAGTGAGGGCTATTAGAACAATTTATACAATTACTAAGACATTTTAAAGGAAAGGAACTTAGAAGGAATTGAGAACTGACCAATATAGTGACCAACCACAACTCCAGAGGCCTCATGCTGAATCCTGCTACCCCTCCTGGCAAAGATGTGATAGACTAGAGGTGCTAAAAGAGACAGACATGTTTGGACACTGCCCCTCTATGGATTTGTTTTGCTTGTTACAAGAAAATTAAAAGTTTTTGGGGACTTGGGGAAGAGAGAACAGTAATAGTAATACAGAAGAAGAAAAGAAAGCAGGAAAACTTTGAAGCTAATGTGTTGAGTTCATTGTATACTTAAAAAAAAAAACAGAGGAAACCAGCCGGACAAAGTGGAAATTCATGGTTTCATAGGCAATCTTCTTTCTCTGTTTTTCATTGTCTATGTAAGCATTCACATTTGTCATTTATTTTTGTCAAGGTTAGATAAAAAGATGAAGAGAGAGACAGAGTAAGAGACAAAGACAGACAGACAGAGATAAAGAGAGAAACAGAGAGAGATGGACAGAAAGACAGAGATAGATAACAAATGATTGATTAAAGTTCTGGAGTAGATGGGAGAGGAAAAGATAAAGAAGTGGGTAGAATGGTTAGCTTCCACATGCATCTTTTAAATGGTAGCAAAGGAGAAGAGTATGTATGAAGTCATAAAGGAATTTTAAGGTTTGGAGGGTGAAAGATGAAAAAATTAACAATCAGTGACTGTAATCTCAGAGCAAAGTCCTCTCCTGAGAGGGAAGCTGGGAGGAGCGATGGAGAAGAGTTAGAATAACTATTGTGGGGAATGTGTTAGGGTTTCAGTCAAAGATGAATAAAAGTATTCCCATATGAGAACTGAGTAGAAGTGAGAGAGTGTGAAGTATAGTGGGCCAACTCAACATGATTTCATTACTTTTTTCATGTTACAGATGTTATGCTTATAGTTGGTGCTTAAGAAAAAGGAGTCAATTTTAAGAGGTCAAAGGATATACGTACATATATATTCACTAAATGGAAAAGATAAGAGTCTATTTCTTTCATATTTAAGGGAAATATAAATAAAGAATTGATAATTTTATAACATAGTTACATAATAGAATCAATAATGTAATTATATTAATATATAATTGTATACTCAATAGTCTAATTATGCAATAAATATATACTATAATTATTAATTTTTAATATATAAAATTAGGTGACATAATATTCCTTTAATTATTAGAGAATACAAGCCATTTTCTTTTTAGTTGAAAAGAAATATGCATTCACATATTAAAATGTCCTTTATTAGAAGTAAGAACTTTTTTTGGTAATAGTTGTGGTGATCAGTCTGTTAGATGGAGATTGGCAAGATTTTCTTGCTGACCTCAGACCTCTTGTACTATGAGTGACTTCCCTCCAATACTAAATAGACTTCCATTCCTAACACAGATGATTTTTCACACTGGTTCATTATATCCATAATGTTGCTTCTGTTTCCAGGAGGGAAGACCCAGTGTGAGTTGACAGCAAGTACATAGAATGTTTTTCAGTGGGATCTATAACTTCTGTCTTCTTTTCTATTTTCTAAATTTCCATGATGTGCAATAATAGTTAAATGTCTCCTTTTGCATTTTTAAATAGCGTTCCTTTCCTCATAATATACACCCCCAAATCTCTTTCGAATGGCTCTATTTTCTTCCTCAGTATAAAACAAATCAAAAACAACAATAACCAAAACAATCAAAAGAACCTATTCTTAATTATTTGTTTTTTGGAGGAAAAATTTGTATTTCAACAGAAGTTGCTTCACTATAGTGATGAGAGAAGGCTTTTAAAATGCTATGGGGTATCCCTGTAAAAGGGTATTCCTTCTGTTATGTGGGGTTACCCTATATTTTATGTGTGATAAATTTTATATTTATTTATTTATTTGTTTGTTTATTTATTTGCTTTTTGGAGGGCAATTGGGGTTAAGTAACTTGCCCAAGGTCACACGGCTAAATTTTTGTTTGTGTGTGTGTTTAGTGTCTGAGGCTGGATCCAAGCTCAGGTCCTTCTGACTCCAAGGCCAATGCTCTACTCACTGCGCCACCTTGCCCCTAAATTTTATATTTATGATGGCATATTCTGGCACTGTAAATTTCAGGTGGATGCCTCGGTTCTTTGCATCTCTTCATCCTGGTACTCCAGCTGTGGGGTTAACTATTTCCTATGTACCTTTTCAATATTTTGACTCTACTACAATTCTCTCTTTTTTCTCTTTTCTCTCTTCCTATCCTATCTAGATACCCTATCATATTCAAAATTTTCTGTTCATGATACAATGGAAAGAACAGTGACCAGAGAACCTGAGTTCAAATCTCACCTCTGATGCTATCTGTGTGACCTTGTGCTCTTTGGGCTTCAGTGAGGTTTTATTGTGTAGCCTCTGAGGTTCCTCCCATGGGTTATGATCCTGAGGCTAGAAAGGGAGTAGTACAGGTCATCCAGTTTATCCTTTAGTCTGGCCAGGGCTAGGGAACCTGAGGCCACATATGACCTCATGGCCAAAGGTTCCCCATCCCTGGACCAAGAAACATGCTTAGCCAATATTGTCAAAACTGTCTTCCAGAGAAAGTCCTAGGCTATCTGTTTTAATATTCTAGGGTCCTCCACAGAAATGTTCTTGTGTAATTAAGATTCCTCACACTACTGTAGTTTAAACCTTCCTCATGGTCTCTCTTTAATGGAACTGGAGGCAAGCTAGGCCTCCCTCCTTCTAGCAGTTTCCATCACATCCCTATGCCCAGTTTGCTACATCAGAGACTTCTGGGAATTTTCCTTGGGTATAAATTCTCCCTCTCAGTTGGGCTGAGTTATCTCACTCTCAATGGGAGAGCTCTTTCATTTTGTCTAGTGTGTATTCTCTTAAGTATATGTTCTCTGATTTCTGTTTTCCTGTCAACTTGGATAAATTAGTTTCTTTGCTGAAAACAAAACAAAACAAAACAAAAAACCCCAAACACACAAAAAATCTAAACCAAAAACCTTAGGAAATTCAAGTCTCTAAAAGTTAATTGGGAAGTATCAATTGATAGTATTGTAGTGAGGGACAGTTCACGAGATACTAGAAAACCATATTCTAGCCGAATAGTGTCAAACTCAAATAGCAGTATATTGATTTTAAAAAATCCCACAAACTATATATGTCCATGTTTAATTATTAAGGGAGGGGAAGGAAGAAGGTAGGTAGGAAGAACAGAGTAAAAATGCACAGCAGAGAACAGAAGAAAACCTACAAGGAGGTATACAAAAGACGGACAGCTCTGAACACAATGTGTAGTATTTATCACATAGTCTTTCTTGAAATGTAAATTTATTACCATATATTTTGAATCCTCTCTTATGTTCTGCTGTGCACATGGCTTCCCCCCCCTTATTTTCTATTTAAGTTTTAGTATTTAAGTTGATAGTAAGTTTTTTCTTTTCTTATAGTGTATTTAAGTTTTAGTATTTAAGTTTAGAATAAATTAATAACCCCCCACAAATTAAAATTGATGTTTTATTGTATTGTTATTTATTTTGTTTAATGTTTCCCAATTATGTTTTAATATACTTCCTAGCAGTCCTCTGAAATAGTATAAAGAACTGATAGATTATTTTAGAGTATTTACTGCATGGCTTTTCTCCCCAAACTAGAAATGATAGCATGTTTTATCAGGATTTTCCACCACTGCATGGTTACCTACAAATTGGTTGGTTTTAGAGCTTTCCCTTGCTGCTAAGTTCATTGCTCAGGTTAATAGAATTATACTTTCTTTAAAAATACAGTTTGTATAGCTTCCTGGGAGTATCATAGGAGTTGTACAACTATCACAGTGATAGCAGCAAATTTTTGAGGTGGTAGAAAGTGGAAACCTTTGAAACTCAGGAAATCACTCTGACAGTGTTCTGCATGCTCTAGGTTTATCAAAGTGACCACAAAAATATGGTGTGCTGTTCCCCTATTTGCTTCTCATTGAATATGGTTCTTGTGTGTTAATACATGCATTTTGCTTTGTGATGGGGGTGAAATATAACTACTGTATGGTGGCTTAATCTCTGTTCATCTTTATACACAAAGTGAAAAAATAGACCTAAATGTTTGTATGATATAAAGAATAAGTCTAGAAACACATCAGTGTCTTGGAGTCTTTTTGTGACTCCATGTTATGAACTTTGTGGAATACTATGGTGATATAAGAAACAAACTAGTTGATTACAGAAAAACATGGAAAGATTTGTGCGAAATAATGAAAAAGGAAGTGAGCAGAACCAAAAGAATGTTGTATATAGTAACAGCAATATTATTCAAACAGTAACTGTGAGCAACCAAGTTATTCTGAGTACTATCAATACTCAAATTAAATATAAAGGACCTATGGAGGAAGATGCTATCAACGTCCAGAGAAAGAACTGATAAATAGAAGTGTGAATAATTTGGTTTTACATATATTTATAAATGTGTCAAATGGTCTCCTTTAGTACAGAGTAGGGAGGGAGGCAGGGAGACAGTTTGAAACAAAATGAAAAACAAAAAATTTTAAATTAAAAAAGAAATAAAACATGAACTTTGGATTCTGTGTCAAGCAATGAGCCTGCTATTGATGAGTAATTGAAATAACTGTGAAAATTCTTATCAAAATACAACTTTGTGCCTAAGGTTCTTAAGCATAGTTCATTGGAGAACACATTTAATTTTTCAGACAGGATATAAGAAATTGTATTGTAGAGTGAAGTGTAGTTTTGCCATTATATATTTTTTTATTGAAAGTGTTTTTTAAAATAATTTTGCTTTTAAAATGTCTGTTGAAAAGAATTTGCAAATTATAATCTAGTTTAATAAAGTACTTTAATCTTTAAAAATGATCAACTGAGAGACACTAAATACTGTTGGTGGAGTTGTGAACTGATTCAACCATTTTGAAAAGCAATTTGGAACTATGCCCAAAGGGCTATAAAACTTTGATCCAGCAATACCACTATTAGGTGTGTACCCCAAAGAGATTAAATAAAAGGGAAAAAGACCTAAAGTATTTTATAAAATTGTTTATAGCAACTCTTTTATGTGGTGCCAAAGAATTGGAAATTGAAGAGATGTCTGAATGGCTGAATAAGCTATGGTATATGATTGTGGAATACCATTGTGCTATAAGAAATGACAAGCAAGATGCTTTCAGAAAAGCCTGGAAAAACTTTCATGGACTCATAAAAAGTGAAGTGAGCAGAACCAGGAGAAGGATCTACACAGTAAAAGTAAGATTGTACAATGATCATCTGTGAATAACTTAGCTATTCTTAGTAATATAATGATTTAAGATACAAGACAATTCTGAAGGACTTATGATGAAAAAGCTATCTACCTCCAGAGAAAGACCTGATAGAGTCTGAATACAGATCAAAGTATACTTTTAAATTTTTTCTTTATTTTTCTTGTTTTTGTTCCTGTGTTTTCTTTTACAACTTTACTAATGTGACTGCACATGCATACCCTATATTAAATTGCTTGTCTCCTCATGGAGTGGGATTAGGGAGAGAGGAATGGAACTCAAAATTAAAAAAAAATGAATGCTAAAATTGTTTTCATGTGCAATTGGAAAAAATGAAATAGCCTCAAAAATAAAAAAAATTATCAAATGAGAAAATGTATATAAAAACACTTACTAAACATAAAACTAAACATAGAAGAATGGAGCACAGGTAGCAGATAGAGAACTGACTTTGGAGTCAGGAAGGAGTTCAGATCTTGCTTCAGAAGCCTATTAGCTGTGCGATCCTGGGGAATTTCACAGAAGCATCCCAGACAATTTTCAAAAAGATATTATAAGTTATATAAGTTGAAGGTCTGCATTGGGAGACAGAATTTCCTTATCTGGGGTTTGCCTACACCATAAAAGAAACAGTAGATCTAAATTAGAAATGTCAAGCACCTGGCCTGGCCTGAACCTGATTAAAATATAATTGGGAAATATTTCACAAAATAAATAAGAATATAATAGAACATTGATAATGTTACTATGTGGGTTTCTAAGTTGATATGCCATGCAAAGGCATCTTTACATACCCAATACCTTCTCAGTACTCCCAGTTAACCTTCTCCTCTAACTGGAATGCTGGAGAGTAGAAAAAAACAAAGAAAAACAAAATTCCTCCCAAAGCATCCCTTTATAGAAAGCTCCTGGTATCTAGGTCTTTATTTCCTACCAACTGGTCTGATTGGTTTTCCAATACATGAACATCAAGCTCCTGTACCACACAGCCTTTGACAGCTTCCTCCTCTCCCTGTTTTGCTCAGCTTCTTTTTCTATATTATCTTCTCCCTTTCCACTGTAAACTCCTTGAGGGCAGTCATTGTATTTTATAGTGCCTGGCATATGATAGGAGCTTAATAAATGTTTGCTGACTGACTCCGATGATCAGATTTGCAGATGACATAAAGGGGAGTCAGGATTTAAAAGAGATCTCGACAGACTGAAATAATGGTTTGAAACTAAGGGGGTGAAATTGAATAGGGGTTAAAAAAATCAACCACAAATATTATGGCCAGGAATGATCTGTCTTAACAATAATTTCTGTGAAAAACGCCTAGAGGTTTTAAATTGATCAGAAGCTCAATATAAACCAAAAGTATAATGTAGCACCCCCCCTCCCCAAAAGACTAATACCACCTTAGGCTGCATTAATAGGAGCATAATATCCAGAATCAGGGAAGTAATAGTTCCCTTGAGCTCTGTCCTGGTCAGCTCACATTGAGAATATTGTGTTCAGTACTTGGAGCCACATTTTATGGGGGATACTTACAAACTGGAGCATGTCCAGAAGATGGAAAACAGGATGGTGAAGGGTCATGAAATGATGTCATTTGAGAAATGGTAGAAGGGCTGGCGATGTTTAGCAGGATTATATTTTTAAATAGTTGAAGGTTGTCAAGTAAAAGAGTGATTAGATTTAGTTTTTGTAGTTCTAGTACAATGGTTCTCAAAGTGTGGACTGTGGACCTCTGGGGGACTCTAGACCCTTTCAGGGGGTCCACGAGTTCAAAATTATTTTCCTAGTTCTAATAAATTATTTGCCTAGTCAGGTACTCCTCCTTTTCTCAACTACTTATCTGTGTGAACTCAGATTTTTTTTATACACCTCAATCAGTAAATTGCAACAGAGTGAATGCAGAAGCAGCTATGAGAACCCAGCTGTCATCTATTAAGCCAGACATTAAAGGGATTTACAAAAATATGTCAAACAATGCCACTTTTTTCTGTACTTTTTGTTTTGGAAGTTATAACTATTTTTCATAAAATATGTTGGCATGTAATGTTTCCTCTTATTTTTAAATGAATGAATACATATTTAAAAATGTATCAGTTTTAATTTCTAAGATGGTGTATATATAGATGAATATAATCCATATGGACAAAAGTTCTTTGGCATCCTCAATAATTTTTACAAGTGTGAATGTGTCCTGTAACCAAAAAGTTTGAGAGCTGCTGTTCTATAGGACTGACTTAAGACCAGCGAGAGAAAGTTACAGGGGTGGGCAGGAAGAAAGATTTTGGCTTAATTTGAAAAAGAACTTTCTCACAGATATCCAGTAGTGGAATGAAGTACCTTGTGAGCTCCAGCCCAGAAGATGGATGAGCATGTGTCAAAAATTTTGAGTAAGGAAATCCTCCCTACTTGATATAAGAAAATCAGATCACAGATTTAGAGCAGTAAAAGACCTTAGAAAGTCATTGGGTCTAACTTCATTTTACAGATGAGGAAAGAGTTTGAGCCTGGATTTGAATCAGCTCTTCTTTATTAAATGTTTTATTTAGTTTATTTTTAATTTATGGAATAAAAATTATAATAAAAAAGATGATTTGCATGAAACTGCAAATCAATTATGCATAACTTGCTATTTCTTAATTATATAATAAAGTTACCATGTAAATTTTTTAATCACCACACCCTCCCCCCCAATAGAGATGGCTACCATTAGACACAAATATGTGCACATATTAAAATCATTCTATACATAGATTGCTTTCTCAGTTCTTTCTCCGGATGTAGATAGTATCTTCCTTCATATGTCCTTTGCAGTTAATGTGGGTATTTGTTTAACTTGTTTGCTCAATATTGTTCTTAAAACAGTATTGCTGCAACTGCACACAATATTCTCTTGGTTCTGCTAATTTTGCTCTTCATTATTTCGTAGTCCATCCATGTTTTTCTAAGATCCTTGAATTTATCATTTCTTATAGCCCAGTAGTATTCTATCACAATCATATACTATAACTTTTGACAGGAATCAGTGCTTCTAGACTCCAAGGCCAGTGCCCAATCCATGATGCTATGTATCAGATAGTCTGAAAGGTTTTTTTCTTTTTGGAGGAGGGAGGACAGGGCAATTGGGGTTAAGTGACTTGCCCAAGGTCACATGGCTAGTAAGTGTTAAATGTCTGAGGCCAGATTTGAATTCAGGTCCTCCTGATTCCAGGGTCAGTGCTCTATTCACTATGCCACCTAACCACCCCATGTGCCACCTAGACTCCCCAAAAGGTTTTTTTTCAACTAGGTGACTTGATTATTTTTCTGTCTTAGTGTTCTCCCTCTCCTCTGTATACCTGTAGCATTTATTATTTACCTGTTCCTCTCATATACTGTCTTGGGACATTTCTTATGTCATTTAGCTTTTTACATGTTTAGAATTTACTTTTCCACTGGAGGTACTATTCCTGGTGGAGAGAAGTGGGGGCGGCATCAGGGTATATGGCAAGATGGTCCTAGGGAGGACAGGTGAATGAAATCTGAAGCATGATGTGGAACACAATATAGCCTAAAATTACTTTTGCTTCCTGGTAGTATTATAGGATACTCTCTGGAAGGATAAAGATATAATTTATAAATACAGTCAGAATACAAATACACAAAGACACCCTTAATGGAAATAACTTTAACATGGAATTTGTACTAATAAGCAAAAATCAGAGTAAGTAAAAACAATACCCAGGTCTTGTTTAAAAAGGAGTTTGGAGGGAAACCCCCATCTAACAATTGAACACCAGGGTTTAAAAGAAAAAAAAACTTCTAACTTTCCCACAAAATCTTTGGTCTCTGTAGTCATTTTTCAAATAGCTGGCTGTAGAACAGTATTAAATTATTCAATTGCAAATGTTACACATGTTTTTGTGTCTATACTCTCTCCTTTAACAAGGTTTTGGGAATGAAGCTCTATGCCCTATGGAAGAGAATGCCTTAAGAGTAATGTCATTTTGAAAGGAGTATTTTAAATGTGGCCCAATCTATTGGTCTCATACACATTGAAACCCTTTCTGGGCTACTTTCTTGGAGAGGCTGCTCTGTGTAGGACAATAACTCAGGCCAGTGGCAGGGACAGCTGCTGAGCGAGTAGACGGACAAACACCCACAGAGTCTGCAATGCACACAGCTGCTGCCTGGCTGCATGACAAAGGTGCCTTACTCCATCCTCTAAGCAGTGTCTGGACTCTGGTTTACAAGTTAGTGCTTCCTAATGCCCTTCAAGTTCAGGCATGCTCAGCCTGGCATCTAGAACATTTATGTCTCTGACTCAAACTACAGCACACTGCTGACCAGACAGCACATTTCCAGATTTAGAGTAGAAGGGAAAAACACCAAGTGGTAAGATCAGTTGGAGGTCAATGGGTCCATTATATTAGAATTTCTTCCCTGAGCCCTGGAGTACTTTTATTCCATTGGGACCAATACCATAAACTGTGCTCAACAGAGATGGCCGAAGGTGTTTGCTTTTATAGCCGTTAGCTGCAAGAACAGAGGGGATATGTTGTTATCACATTGTAAACATCTTTTTCAATGTCAGAAAGAAATCATTCAAGATGGGAGAGTGGCAAGGGTTGGCATTTAAAAGCTGTTAGAATGGACCAATGTGTTTCTTTCTTGTTTTTGTTTAAATATTAGTGGGTGGGGGGAAGGAGGTGGAGTTTGGAGAACAAAGAGGGTAAAAAAACCCCAAACCCATAACCCATTGCATTTATGTGCTTAGAAGTATCACACCCTAGAACAGGCTTATGGGTCATATATCCTGTATGTATGAGACTCTTGGGAATATGGGGGTAAAAAGTGAGGTTGAATGATGGCTGCTGATGTATGCTATTTTGAGAGAGTCTCTCTGTTTATTCTATGCACATGTTGTAATATTCAACATGTCACAAATAACACTAAAACCCAATATTAAGCATTTAGGATTTCAATCTTTAAGAACAGAAGGAAATTAAATTAGTAATAGCTATGTCTCCTCCATTCCCTGCATGCAGCCACCTAACGAGTTCAGACCCTCAACATCTTTCTCCTAGGAAATGCAATGGCCCCCTTTTTGGTATGGCTGCCCCAAGCCTATCCCCACTGTAATCCATCCTCTGTGGGGCTGCTAAGGTGATCTTCTTACAACCTAGACTTGATCATAGCCTCTTCTCTCTCTCAACTCAACTAACTTCAGTTGTTTCCTATTTGCCCCAAGAGGCAAGTCTAAATTCCTCTTTTTGACATTCAGAGCTCTTCAGGATCTGGGCACCTCCTACCTTATCAGGATTCTGACACTGTATTCTCCTCCTGGCTTACTTGGTGTCTTACACACACAACACCCTATATCCCATCTTCGTGCCTGTGTATTAGCTGTACCTCATACCTGCAGTGAACTTTTTTCTCAACTCCATCCCATGGAATCCCTGGTTTCCTTCCAGTCTCATCTCAAGTCCTATTTTCTTTGCTCAGCTTTTCCTATTCCCTCATCCCAAATTTAGCCTGTACTCATTTTGTGTATAATCCGTATATGTGTAAATGTTGTTCCCCCCATTAGAATATAAGCCTCCTGAAGGAGGGGCTGTTTATATTTGTCTTTTGTCACTAGTGATCATCATTGTCCTCAATAAATAGGGCATTGCTGTTTATTGACTTTATTTACTGTCAATGAGTTTGGTTTGAATATAAATGAAGAACAAAATACATTTCTCAGTGAAATATCCCATTTTGACTGACCAGTGGTTAATGAGACCTTAGAGGAGAAATCCATTTATGGATCAGGTTTAGGCATGAAATCTGGTTTCAAAAAAGTATAGGATTTCTAAGACTATCACTGCCCTCTGAAGCCTTAAAGAAGTCTCTGGATAGAGCCACAGCCTCCCTTTCTGCCACAGATACATCCACTAGTATGCAAACCTGAAATTAGCACGTTTAGTTTCACTTAGAGGGAGAGATATCATTAATAGAAAATAAAACTGCTTACTCTTTGGTGGTCTCAAATAAAAGAGCACTTATCATTATCAGCACTCTCTGTGGTTGAATTGAAAAAAAGAGGAGGTTTGGGAAACTAAGAGGAGGCTGTGACCATGAGTTTGCTGACTAAAATCGAACCCATTTAGGAGTTAGTCAGTAATAACACACCCGTAGTCTTAGTTCAAATTGTCTACAAACCCCCATGCTCTTTTTAAAAAAAATTAAATAATATTTTGAATGTCAGAGAGCAGAGAGTCTCTCTCAAGGGCTGGGCTAAATTTGACTCTGTGGGAGAAGAAACCTAGAATTCCAAATGTGGTGATCCCAACAGAATTTGTGACGCAACACCAAGTTTCCACTTGTGCAGCAGCGTGGGCTTGTTCAAATCTCACTCTGAAAGGAGAGATGCCAAACTTGGGTGTTGACTCACCCCAAACATAAGGTAGTAATTTAGGTTTTATTTTAAATACCCTTTAGAGTCCGGGTAACCCAAAAATTGAGCTTAAGGAGATGGAGAGAATGGCAGTGGGGAGAACATGGATGGCCCAGTTACTGTATACTTACTGGGGTTAGGAGGAGGGGATTGAAAATGCTTCTCAATGGTTCCTAAAGAGCTCTGTTCATATGTACTGAGCACACATTCACATATACACTAAATTCAAATGATCGACACTCTGATAGAGGAGGTCTATAGGAAGACCTGTAATCCCTGTATCCCCCACTTTGAAGTAATGCTTTCCCTTTTCCAGCTGAATAGATGACAGAAAGGGCTTTCATGAACATGGCTCAGCTGCAGCCAGGTTAGTAAACTGGGACAAGGGGTGCAAAGGATTCTGGTGAAAATACAGTCAAGGAAAGGAAGGGAGGGAACATCCTGGCAGAATGGACTGAGAGTGGTGTAGTGTGTAGAGTGCTGGTTTTGGAGTGGAGAAGATTTGGATTCAAATCCTGCCTCTGACAATTTCTAAATGTTTGACCTTGGGCAAGTCACTTAAGTTCTAGCTCTTTGTCTGTAAAATGAGAGTGTTGGGCAGGATAGCCTCTGAGACATGTTCTAACTTCAAATCAATGATTCTATGGACTCCCTTGTAGGAAACTCCCTGAACCCCAAATCTAACATCCCTTCTAATCTTTTCTATGGCTTACTCTCTTCTGAGAGAGAACCTAAGGTGTCCCATTTTACTGTTAGGGGACTGGGACTGGATTGACATTTATATGGTATTTTACAGTTTGCAGACCAGTTTACATAGATTTTCTCATTTGATCCTCAAGCAATCCTGCAAAGTAGATGCTTTTTTTTGTTCCCATTGTAGAGATGTAGGAACTGAGTTGCAGAAAAGTTAAATGATTTGCCCTGGGACATACAGCTAGTAAGTTGTCAAAGTGGGTTCTGAATCTAGGTCTTTCTGACGCCGTTGCTTTCCTAGACTAATGCTCTGCCCACTGCCCCTCACCACCCCCAGCCCATGGACTTTCATCCATGAGGTAGGACACATAGATCCTAGCAGAAAAGCTCATTTGGCTCCTGCTTTGTTGAGGCATTGATTGCCATACCTATGCCATAGCATTTCTGTTTTGGGGGCCAGAGGGTTCAGTATGGAATAGTAGAGATGGGGGTTCATCCAGCTCAGTTGTCCTGTGTGATCCTACCCAAGTCACTCCACCCCCATTTCCAAGTTTCTTCCTCAATGAGACCTTTGACTTTTGGTCAAAGAATTGTTGTGCTGGTCATTGCTTTTGAACAAAGGGATGCACACTCTTCTGGAAAGCTTAAGGTGTTTGATACATAGTGGATGACAAAGAATTGGATATCTCTTGTCTTTGTGGGCTGTGCACCAGTCTCCTGATTTCAATCTTCACCAGAAAATAAGTTGGAAATTTCTCTTCTGATATACTTATATAGAACTCATGCCATTCAAAAAAGAAGCCACATCTACTTTGTTCATACGAGGTGCATCCAGTTGTAATGGTCTGAAGAAAATGGGTACATGTTCCCTTTATGGAACAGAAACAGTATTGGAAAAGGATCTAAAGTTGTATGTGAAAATGCCCTCATTGCACCTCTTGGTAATTCATTTATTGCTTTCTTGACCCAGTGTCTTTCAGGGAGGGCCACAAACCACATGATGCTTCTGGGCCCTACATTTCTCATTTAGGTCTCAGATTTAGCTGACAGATGTGAAAACACATGCCTAGCCAGATAACTCCCTACTGAGGACACAGATGCAGAAGCTCAAAAGTGCAACTTCATCCAGCTCAGGGCAGAATTAAATTTATGCTCAAATTTTTCCCTATAGATATTTCTTTCCCTGATTTTTCCGATGGCCTAATAGGGCTGAGGGTTGCGGGTGCTGACTTTATCTGCTTTTGGTTAATCCACATCCCCATTCAAATGACCCCAAGAAAATATGTGAATCTAGAGCAAAGGAGAATATGGGAATAATCACAAAATGAGTCTATTTTGTAGTTAGGAGAGAATTGAATTTGTAAGCTTTTAGGCAGAAAGGGAAAAAAAAGAATTAAGAAATTATAGTATACAATTATATACTATACTATATATAATAATATATAAAAATATACAATTATACAATAGAAGGGACCATAGAAATCATCTATTTTAACTTCCTGTTTTATAGATGAGAAAACTGAGGTCCAGAAAGAATAAGTCATTTGTAGAAAAGATCACACAGAGAGGGGAAGAACTGGGACTAGAACCCAGGTCTACTGACTTTTAGTTCAATGCTTTTTCTACCCAATCAATCAATCAATCAATTGACAAGCATTTATTAAATGCTTAGTCTATGCCAGACACTGTACTGGATGCTAGGGAAACAAATATGGAAGAGTCACAGCCACTGACCTCAAAGAATTTTCATTCTATTGAATTTGTACATGTTCATAGAGATGTAAATACAGGATATATAAAAACAATCAATATGCAGTGATAACAGATGGGGAAGTCAACAACCAGGATGATCAAGAAAGATTTTGGGAAGGAGGTAGCACTTCAGCTAAGCCTTAAGGATAATGATGAAGTTGCCTCCTCCCCTATCGCTTTCCTCAGTGTCCCACATCTAGTATTTTTCAATTTTCGGCAGTCTACTTCCGGGAGCTATGGCTGGAGGTAACACCTTCTTAGAACTCTATGTGGTTATGTTCTCTGCCCACCTGTTGCTCCCCTTGCCTCACTCTGGGCCACATTGCCTTTGAAGTCAAATGTAATCTGTTTTGCATACATTGAATATATGAGATGTTTATCCTGTGGAGATAATACATACACAAATATATATATATATATACATGTTCATATACATATGTGAATATGTACAAATATAAATTTTTGTATGGAAGGAAGGAAGTATAAAACTGGATAGAGTTGCTCTTGGGTAGCTACTTACTTCATGTATGGAGAAGATAGTTTCCTTCTGGCTTTGAATCACATGTTGTACCTTGATAATGCTTATTCTGTTTCATTTTGAACTACTTTAATCATTGCATATGTTTTACTTCTTTTTGTATGATTTGTATCTCTCCTGTTAGAATAGTGATTTTTGATCTTTTTTTGTGTCACAGCCCCTGTGGCAGTCTGGTGAAGCCTACAACTCCTACTCATAAAAATGTTCTTAAATGCAGAAAATAAAAGACATAATTTACAAAGTAAACCAATTTTATTGAAAGATAACTATTAAAATATTAAAACTAAACAAGTTTATAGACTCCAGACTAAGGACCTCTGGGCTAGATTTTAAATAGCATCTATCTGGGAGATATGCCTATCATACATCATGCTTTTCATGTAGCAGATACTTATACATAGCTGTTGAATGAATATTTGGATTTAATATCTTGTGTATCTTTTATTTAATGTTCTCCTGGTACTTAACTGGTCCTAGGCAAAGTACCTAGAGGTAACAATGAGGCTCAGGGGAAGTACAAAGTTGCCCTAGCTGTCATCATATCTTGCTGGTTGAAGTTTCTATTCCATAATCAGAACATTTCAAACCGTGTCATTATATATATATATATATATATATATACATATATACATATATATATTTATATATAATACAAACCATGTCATAATATAATTAAAACATTTCAAACCACGTCATAATCAATGCTAATAATAATTATGATAATAACAGCTATAATTTTATAGTGCCTTAAGATTTTCATAGCATTTTGTGTCTTTTTATTATTTTATCATCACAACAGGTAATCTGAAGTAGGTGCTATTATTATCTTTATTTACAAATGAGAAAACTGAGTAGAGAAAGGTTGAATGATTTGCTCAAGGTCACACAGCTAAGAAGTCTGAAGCAAGATTGAATTCAGAGCCTCCTGATTTTAAGGTCAACATTTTAATGATTCTGCACCTAGACACGTGTAAATTCTATCATGAGTCTAGGCTAGTGTACATTGAGGTACAACATTCAGTCATAGCAGGTCCATTTTCTTTGTACAAGCTGGCTTACTGAGTCCTTTCAATCTAATTTGAAACCCTAATCATGAACTAAACAATATTTTTTACATTTTTAAGCGGTTCATTTTTTTAACCTTCACTCCTCAAATCCTCTCTCCTCAAGTGTAACAAGTAAATATAATCAAACAAAACAAATTCCCATATTAGTCATGTCCAAAAATGGGTGCCTCATTTTGTTTATTAATTCATTACCTCTCTTAGTAGTTAGGAAATAATTAGCATTCTTTATCATTAGATCTCTGAAATGGATCAGAATTTGTATTTCAAAGTTGTTTTCTTCCTCACTTCCTTCCTCCCTCCCTCCCTCCTTTCTTTCTCTCTTTCTTTCTCAATGTTGATGTTAGGGTGTAAATTGTTCTGATGCTACTCACTTCACTTTGAATTGATTCATATAAATTTTCCTGGGTTTCTCTGAAACCATCCATTTTATCATTTTTCCTGCAAAATAATATTCTTTTATATTTATACAATAAAATTTGCTCAAGAATCCTCCAATTGATGAATACCTTATCAGTTTCCAGTTCTTTGTGACAACAAAAGAGCTGCTATAAACATTTTTGAACTTGTAGGACTCTTTCCTATTTCTTTGATCTTTTTGGGGTATAATGATATTAATGACATTGCTGGGTCAAAAAAGATGTATAACTTAATAGCTTTTGGGGGCATAACTTCAAATTCCTTTCCAGAATGGCTTGACTAATTAACAACTCTACCAACACTGTATCAATGTGCTTGTTTTCCTGGAGCCCCTCCAATATTTGTCATTTTTCTTTTTTGTTATTTTTTTGGGGGAGGGCAATTGGGGTTAAGTGACTTGCCCAAGGTCACACGGCTAGTTTTTGTGTTAAATGTCTGAGGCCAGATTTGAACTCAGGTTCTCCTGACTCCAGGGCCGGCATTCCACTCACTGCACCACTTAGCCGCCCCCTTTTTTGTTAGTTTTGCCATTCTTCTGGGTGTGAGGTAAAATCTCAGAGTTGCTTTAATTTATATTTCTGTAATTATTAGTGATTTGAAACATTTTTATATGGTTATTGATAGTTTGGATTTCTTCTCCTGAGAATTGTCTATTCATATCCTTTGACCATTTATTAATTGGTAAATAGCTCTTTTTCTAAAAATAAATTTGAATTAGTTCCTTGGAAAAATTTTCTAGAGTGGTTGGATCAATTCACAGCTCCACCAACAATGCATTAGTATTCTCATTGAATTTATAACATCATTTAAAGACTGAAACAGCAACAACAACAACAAACTCTCTTGCATAATTTCATCTAGTAATTCTAATAAATTTTGTAGGGAAGGTGTGTTTTTCTTTGAGGTTTACTTTTAAGATTTTTAATCATTCTCATTAATGGGGTTTGTGTTTTGGCCATCCCTTACATCATAATTGTTCTTTATTTACTTTTGTTTGTTTAATCATTCTTCCTACCTTATTTCCTGGATTGGGACTTTATGTTATGTTTGGGTGAGGTCCCTGAACTTCTGGTAAGACTTGAGTGGCTTTATATGATCCTGGACTGTTTTTATCTATTGATCTACTGCTAAGGTCAGAGTGATTTTGTTGAGATCCTTTTCTGCTCCCAAGACTTTGAGATTCTTCTGGTTTGGAGGGATACTACTGAGGCCCTTTTCCACTCTTGGGGGACTTTTTCTGAGTTCTCAGATCAACTCTGTTCCACAGTTACTGTCTTAGTCATTTGCCTTTGCATAGAATTTGTGATCTTGTGATGGAAAGAACCCACTATAGTTTCTCCTTTGATTTCTGATCACTATGCAGTCTGGTGATCATTTGAGATATTCCTTTATGGAGAGGGTAGGGGGAAGTAATCTGGGCTGTATTGTTTCTTCCTATTCAGCCATCTTAGCTTATATCTCCCTCAGTAGTGAATTTTTTTTCAAAGTAGCCTACTTTTGTCCAATTGGTTGTGGTGAAAGTATATAATTTTTGACATGTAGACCTTTTCTTGTGGTCTGAAGTTATCCTGTCCATCCAATATGTTGTATTTCAAAGGTTGATTTAAAAAATGAAAATCACTGAATTATAGCCTCTCAGAATTAGAAATGACCTCAATGACCATGTAGATCAACATATAACTGGAAAGAAATGTCTGCAAGGGATCGTGTGGCTCCTTTTTTAGGACCTCTAGTGAAGGGATGAATCCACTAACTTGGAATCAACAGACACTATTTAGATGTTTGTTCAATGTGGGGATGATTACATTGAACTGAATTAACAGGTTAATCATAAGAAATGGTAAGAGAAGTATCTAAAACTTCACGATGCTCCACTTTTATTTGCTTCCATGGAAACAGTTTGGCTTTCTTCCATTGTTGTTTTTGTAGCTTTCATTTCAAAAATATGTATTTCCATAATCCAAAAGTTGTGAAACTGCTAATGTTTTAGTGATTTGAGCCACATTTAAAATGGAAATAAAGTTAGAATTTATGTAGTATGGAATTAGGTTCCACTATCTATTTGTCCTATAATGTTTAGGATTAAAATGCTATAATTTTGTGACAAAAAAAGCAAAAAGGATTTATTAAACACTTATAATGTTTAAAGGATTATGCTAAATGCTAGGGATATAAGCAGAAAAGCAAGATAGTTCCTTCTCTCAAGGAATCCATCACCTCTTAAGGCAGCCCATTTCACTTTTGAACAACTTTAATTGTTGGGATACTTTTCCTTATACAAATCTGTCTCCATCCAACTTCTGCTCATTGTTCCTGATTATGTTGCCTTTAGGCCAAGCTGACCCACACGTTTAACCCCTCTTGTATGTAGCAATTTTTCACATATTTCTGGGCTGCTACTATGACCCTATTCAGTCTTCTATTCTTTTGGTTAAACACTCTCTGTTCCTGCGACTGGATTCTCTTTATGCCATGGTCTTCAGTCTTCTCTCCCTTCTGATCATACTCCTTTGGATGCTTACTGGGCATAATACTCCATATGGTGTCCTCAAGGGCAGAATAAGGCAGAACTACCATCTTCCTCATACTAATCTAAACGATATATCAATACAGAATTAGATTTAAATTGTTTTTGATACCTACTCTTCATTCCTATTGAGCTTGCAATGTACCTTCTAATCTTTTCCATGGGAATTATTGTCTAGCCACTCACTTTTTCCCCATTTTGTATTTGTGAAGTTAACTTTTTTGAACTTAAGATCACATTTATCCTTATTAAACTTTATCTTCCTATACTTAGACCATTGTTATATCCTGTAGATGGATGTATTGATCTGGAGAAGGGAGGTGTTGAGAGGAAGTGGGATGGAGGTGTGGTAGCAGAAACTGAGGCAGAGGGAACTACTATAAGGATGTTAGGATTCTGGGAGGAAGGATGGTAGACTTCTTGGGCACAAGAAATTTTGGGATAGATACTGTGTTGTTGAAACCATCCAGACTACAGACACCAGACATCATCATTCTGTATTATCTTTTCTCCCTTTGGACTCTATCTCAGAAGCCCAAAGCCTTTTCCTCTGGGAACAGGGAAAGTCTTCCTTCCTTCCTTCCTTCCTTCCTTCCTTCCTTCCTTCCTTCCTTCCTTCCTTCCTTCCTTCCTCCCTCTCTTTCTCTCTTTTTCTCTCTCTCTTTCTCTCTCTCTTTCTTTCTTTCTTTCTTTCTTTCTTTCTTTCTTTCTTTCTTTCTTTCTTTCTTTCTTTCTTTCTTTCTTTCTTTCTTTCTTTCCTCCCATTAGTTTGTTGTAAGTGTTTACTAAATGTTTTCTCCCTCTCTCCCTCCCTCCCTCCCTCCCTCCCTTCCTTCCTTCTCTATAAACTGTGTTAAACAAAGGGATTTGCTAGCTTGATATTTACTACTGAGGCTGCAATTGGGATGAGACAGTTCATGGGGTGCATCCAAGGAAAGGAAGTGAGAAAGATGACTTTAAAACAGAGTATCATCTCTGGCTAGGAACTCAGAGTTAGAAAGTTAGATGATTAGAATTTTTTTTTTGTTATAGTCTCCCCAAGTAAGGAGAAAATTTTTATACTGGAATATCCAATCAGGGAATAAATCAGTAGCAGGGTGGAGGGGCAAAAGGACTGACTGGACAATTCTCTTGCAGTCTCATCTCACTGCTGCTACATATATTATAAAGGCAAAGTTTAGAAGTCATTTTTTTGTGCTGTTCTATGTCACAAACTACTCTGGGGACACCGAAGTTCCATGAGACAGATGGTTGGAACTAGACTCGATCTATACACCCAAAGCATGACTTACTCTTCTCAGAAGTACCTAGAAGGAAAATCCAATGCCTGTGCATTGGATCCTTTATCAAAAGCCTCAGCTGGCTGGAAAAAAGTCCTTCAGTGAATATTGCTGGGACAGATACATCTTGTGTGTGAGATACCTTTCATTTCTCTGGTGTGTTGGCAAACTTACCATGCTGCTATTCTTTTAGAGAGCATATGCTACTAAATGGTGAGGGATAAACAGGAGAAACCAAACACATCTCTAAAATCTGATACTTAATTCCCCTAAATAAATTACTAGCTAGCATTTATATGGCACCTAATATGTATTAAGAACTGTACTAAGTCCTTTATAAATATTTTGTCTCATTTGATCCTCATAACAACCCTCAGAGTTAGGTGGTATTATTATACCCATTTTATAGATGAAGAAATTGAGGCAAACTGAGGGTAAGTGACTTGCCCCGGTTCATACAGCTAGTAAGCATCTGAGGTTACATTTGAACTCAGGGTTTCTTGACTGTAGGCCCAGTGCTCTCTCTGCTTCACCACCAGCTGCTTCGGCTCTCTGTATCATACCTTTACAGTTATTCTTTCCATATCACAGGGGGTTTGGGGTTCCCTCACGATCCAGAAACTTCACATAAATTTTTTTGGCCCTGTCTTTGTATCAGAGAAGAAACCTGAATTATTTTGTTGTTAAAAGATAACATACGTTGATATTATATAGTAGTATACATATATTTTATGCATTTCTGGGTTTCCACACCTTTTTTGTGTCATCTGCTGGCCTTTGTGTGTCATCTACAGTTTCACAAAACTCCCCCCAAATTCCCATTTGATTTCTTATGCCGGCCTGTGATACATTGGACCTGCAATGGGGAAAGTCGCAATGTGGAAGAAGTAACTGTATTTTATTGCTTGAAGTTGTGTCTGCAGCTTTTGCTTCTTAACAGCCCCTTGTAAATAGATGTCTGCTATTTTTATCCTATTTCTTGTCTTCAGGACTCCTTTAACTTTCAGTTCATTTGCAGAAAAGTGGTGATTAAGCAACAAAGATTCACTGTATGTTTATATTGAACCTTTAATAATATGATTGCATGCCTCTTAGCACTCATGTGGGAATATGTATATAATTTTAGGGGCTCCAAATCATTTCCTTAGGACTCCTGATATCATAGCTACAGCATAAGGTGGGTCAAGCTAAGATGTTTAAACGTGGGTGAGTAAATGGAGGATTAAATAAACCATATGAGCTAGGGAGGTGGAAGTGAGAGATACGAAGAGGTTATTGACTCATGCATTTAGTCTAGACACTTGGTTAGCACATATAATGCCATGATAGATAATGCCCAGTGAACGTAATATGAAGCAGGCCCCTTTCTTCTCAGGACGATATGCAGAAAAGGGCACCTTCAGAGTTCTTGCTTTAAGCTGGCCCCACAGTGCCTAGAAATGAAGCTGTGATTTCAGCGTCATTGTATTTACCGATTAAACTTTATGCGGGGCCTTTCCAGGATCAAGTTAAGTAACTTTGAGAAAGTAATTTACTCTCTCTGTTCTTCAGTTCCCTCAAGTGTAAAACAAAGATGGCAGTATTTTCTCTATCTGCTTCACAAGGTTATTATGAAGAAAGTAATTCATGGACCTTAAAGTACCATATAAATCTGGTTATTATTAATATATTATTATATTACATATCAATAATATATAATATATTATTATATTACATATTAATAATATATTATTATATTACATATTAATAATATACAACATATTATTATAATACATATTAATAATATATACTATATTATTAATGTTAATTTTCATTATTATTAATTTTAATTATTCTCATCTCTCTTCAGCCTAAAACTTGGACTTTGCCCTGCACTTTGGTAGGTGAATTCTTGTCTTATCTTTCTCAGAAGGGTGGAGGGAAGGAGGCAAGAAGAAAACAAAATAAATGCTTATTAACTAAAAAAAATGTATGAATTTTTGATAGCTGCTACCAGAGAAATAATGTTCAGTGATCCCTGCATAGGAATGATTTTCACACAGGAAAAATCAAGTGGATGAAGGAGACATATTGCTCAAATTATACATGCAGTTGGATGAATTAATTGTTATTGAATTAATCCCTAAGCACAGTGTTTTACATATAAGATGCATGTAGTCGGTGGTGTATTAGTGAATGCCTCTTCCCCCCCAAAATTTTAGGAGGGACACACTTTTAGGTTTAATCTGTATTATTAACACTTTCTTAAGTCTAGAGTTTAGACAATCAACAAAACACTAAATCAAGCCCTGATTTGTAGAATTTGTAATTTCCAAGGTATAAATGCTCACACTGAAAATTTAACAATGGGTACTTAAAGATTCAAGTTGGCTCCATCAAAGCTGATGAATGTAGGGTACCGTATATTACCGATGATGATTTGTGAGTATGTAGCGGTGTAACAGAAATAATCAAGTACACATGTGACCAGAAAAGGAGGTGGGCCAACAATGTTGTAAGAACAAGAGATGGTAGATGTGGAGCCCACATGTTGTACTGGGACGAATGGTTGAAAAGAAGCATTTCTTATGCATTTGCTATGTGCAAAGCAGCTGGGGCTTTGGGCTCAAATCTGGGGAGATTATATTATATATAGAGAGATAATATTATACATTACATTAAATGACATCTAAAATATAATATTATACATATATGTATGCACAATACACACAATACATACAGGACACACACATGTATATATACATACATGGGCACACATAATACACATACATATACATATGTGTACATACACATACACATGTGTACACAATACACATACATATACATATGCGATTATAAAATAGTCCCTGCTCTCAAGGAAGTCACATTTCAATAATGGAGAGAAAATACAGATAGGGGGTTGCGTCAGCAAGTTCGCTGAGTGCCATGGCTAAACAGAAGGCACCGTAACCAATTTGAGGTTATTTCTAGTGAAAAAGCCATGTCTGCTTCTGATCTTCAGCCATTCAGCAATGTCAAGGACTTGGTTGCTGATTTCTTTTATTCCTTTTCCAGGTCTGGAGGGGTAGTGGCTCTTGAGGAGGTGAAGGCCTTAGTTCCCAGAAGCAGTAGCCAGGTGCTTTCTCCACAGGATGGCTTCTCTGGACCATAACTTTAGAGTCTTAATCTGGAACTTTAGGGCCAGTGGTCTAGGGATGGGCTCTTTAGGCTTAAGGTCTGCACTATTTCCGCTGGGTTCTGAGAGGAGGCTGTGGTCAAGGCTGTGGCTTGCTGACTTCTGCCTCTTGCATCTTCCTAAGGCATCTTTGCTACTTCAGGGAGGCCAGCTTGCCTTCCCTGTGTAGAGAGATGATTGGTTGTTATTGGTTGGCCTCTTCTGTGAAGAGTCCATCCTTGGATTTTGGCTATAGGGGCTGGGTCAGAAGCAGGGTGAATGGTCTCGGACATTGCTATTCCCAGGGTTTACCTGCCTATTGTTGGCAATGAGTCAGTGGTTGGTGTTCTTTTCAGTGAGGATGGTGAGTTCAGTAACAGTATGGGGTTAGGCTGAATCCTGAAATATGAAATATCAAAGAAACCAGTGGAAGGCCTCTAGGCATCATGAGGGGATATTCAATGGAGAATTTATGGGAATTCATGGACAAGAAGTTTAGAGGATAAGAAGGCATAAATGAATTGCAATGATAATAATAAATATTAACAATATTTATTACAATATAATAATATTGTACAATATAATGTTATATAATTAATACAATATTAATAATTAATGATGCCAACATTTCTGTAGTACTTATGTGTTGGGCACTGTGCAAATCACTTTACAATCATCTCATTTGATCCTTACAACAACACTGGGAGGTAGATACTAATAGTAACCCCATTTTACAGAAGAGGAAACTGAGGTTAAAAATGACTTGCCCAGGGTTATACAACTTGTAAGTGTCTGAGGCTGGATTTGAACTCAGGTTTTTCTGACTCCAGGCTTAGGCCCTCTTTCCACTGTGCTACTCCGTACCAGTGATTGTAAGAGTGACCACATTTATATGATCCACTGAAATATTAGAATAAAATACAAGGTATCCCCAAAGTCTGACGGCAGCCATTTGTTATAAAAAACTTAAAGGCTCACTAAGACTTTTTGGGTCATCCTGTTTAACAATGATAAGAGTAATAATAGGTAAGGGGGCTGGGGACTGATCCAACTGTTTTGAGAAGCAATCTGGAATTACTCCCAAAGAGTTATTAAATTGCCTTTATATATCCTTTGACCCAGCAGCACCACTATTAGATCTATTTCCAAAGAGCTTGTTTTCTTCCATAAATTAAAAAATAAATGAATTTTTATAAAAGAAAAAAAAAAGAAAGAACAAGTAGAGAAAAGGGGGCCATATAAAACTTTGGAAAAAGAGGGTAAACTAAAAAGCACTATTTAACTTGCCATATGATTTTTTTTTGGTTGAGAAATGCTCTCTCCAGGATTAATTTTTAAGGCTGTCTTTGATGAACGGATGAAAAAAGGATTTCTTAAACATTTACCGTGGACTTTTTTCTCTAAAGTGAGGTGATTGTGGACCTGATTATCTCTCCAGTTTCTCCCAGTTCTCATATTCTCTTAGTTTCAGATTCTCTAAGGGTCTCAAAGCTCTTGGCTTTGTAGGGGATTGTGTGAATTATTGTTTTTTTCTGAGCAAGACGAGGAGCCAGGAAAACTGAAAGCAAAACCAACACATGTCTAAAGCAGGGAAGCAAAAACTGCAAATGCAGTCATTTATCCATGTCACTTAGGCAATGGGTGGAATAGTGCGTTTCATAACAAAAAATGAGAAGTGAAATGTTTGACATTTGATATCTCCAAACTAACTAGGATGACTATTTTCAAGTTGCTAAATGACTGCCCTGAAAGTCAACACTTTGCAGCAGTTGAGCAAGAAATGTATATCAGGACAAACGCCCATTGATAGCAAAATGTTTAGCTAATTGTCTCTGTATTTGACACATCTGTTATTGACCCAGTGTTTTGTTTATTTAACTTCTGACTGTTATCTTCATTAGGAGCTTTTTA
Source organism: Gymnobelideus leadbeateri (assembly GCA_011680675.1). Lineage (NCBI taxonomy): Eukaryota > Metazoa > Chordata > Mammalia > Diprotodontia > Petauridae > Gymnobelideus > Gymnobelideus leadbeateri. Next base: position 505,025 of record WOXC01004162.1, read on the forward strand.
ACATAGCCAAATAGTGTTGGTTTAGCCCAGCAAAAGGGTTATATTATACTTGTGTTTATTCTCTTGTTTCTAAAACTAATTGTTTTAAGAATCTCCCTTGATAATGACCCCGAATAAGTACAGGAATGTTGAGGGAGGTGAAATGGATGAATTTTTTTCTTGTTAATAGACTCTGGCCCTCAGTTTCCTCACTTGAAAAAAATGAAGGGATCAGAATAAATGGTTCCCATGGTCTCTTCCAGCTTCAAGTCTATGACATTAGTTACTGACAGTGAAAAACAGAATTAGGTTTTGTTGCAGCACAGAAAAAATGATTCGTATTTATAATAATAACAATAATAGCTAGTATTTAAGTAGCACCTTAAGATTTCTAAAGTGTTTTACAAATATTATTTTAACTTCACAACAACCTTGGCAAGTAGTTGCTATTTTTATCTCCACGATGAAACAGATGATGAAACTGAGACAGAAAATGAGACAGGGTGTAAGTGACTTGCCCAGGTTCACACAGCCAGTAAATGTTTGAGGCCGGATTTTAACTCCACTCTTTCTGATTCTGGCAGGCCCCATGCTCTAATCACCATGCCACACAACTTAGTTGAAGCAAATTATTATGAACAAGTGGTAGATGCAGTATTTTCTGAAATTTGATTCTTTGTCACAAGAATATAAGCTTGAGGAAAATTTGTCTTAATACTCTTCTCATATTTCCATAATACTTCTAAAAGCATTGGTGAACACTGACATTATGAAACAGAATTACAAAGCACAAAAGGCTACTTCTCTTTTTAATCAGAGTGAGCTCACAAACTTAATTTAAAAAAAATCTCATTTTCAAATGAAGTACTTCAAGTGCAGACAGGAACAAAAATACTGAAAATATATTGCCAGAAGGACCAGTTAAATGTGTTAATGATGGTACACATGTATTATATACATATGCTGCACATGTGCTTAATTTTTTGAACTAAATAGGAAAATCTTACTCATCTCAGTAGAAAAACAGGGTCGAGATTTTACAACTGCTGCCATTTGGGGACTTGATGGTATTTGGCCTCTGTGCAGTTTGTCAAGAGGCAATTTCTCTAGACTGGGAAAGGATATGGTTTTGGCTGACTAAACTGTAGAGTGATATGCAATGATAAAAGTGCTCAGGGGAATTTTGGGGGCTCTTGGGACAAGCTTATGGGGCTGTGTAGGTGTAAAGAGCTGATCAACCTCCCTTTTTTGTACATTTTTTTTAAACCTGTGAATCTTGCTGACATTTTATATATCATGCTGGAAAGATATATCATCACTGGTGAGTTTGTGTTGTGGAGGCCAGACTGAATGAGAACTTGGATGGCACATTTTGATCTTGGTGCTTGGTCAGAGAGGATTTTAAACATGAGCTATGGATGAGAACTTCTAATTCTGTACCTGGGTTGGTGTTTGCCTCCAGGGCCAGCATCTACCCTGTTGATGGCAGGAGAGGATGAGACCCTGTTCTCACTCTGGGTAGAAAGTGTCTTTTTATTATTGTATAGGTCAATTGAGATTGTAAAATTGTAATGATAGTGTTCTGAAGGCAGCAGCTGAATCAGTCAGGATATCTGTTGAAGTATGTGAAGATGAGGATTTGAATTGAAAAACACATGGTCATTCCCTGGGCTGAGAGTATAAGTCATTTCTGCCCTGCAAATGGAACTGAAAGTTAGAAAAGTTCTGAAGAGAGGGGGAAAAGGATAACAACAGATATTTATGTAGGGCTTGATGTTTTGTAGAACATATAGGTTATTTCATGTTGAAGCACAACCTATGAAGAAGTACCATTATTCCCCTTTCACAGAAGAGAAAACTGAGTAATTTGGCACAATCATGCAACTCTTAAGAGTTTGGAGGTATGAGTTGAAACCAGGTCTGCCTGACTTCAACTCATAGCTTCTTTCTACTATATACAGTTGGAGATCTAAACTGAAAGAGGTGGTACTCTTCTATTTAAACGCAGATAGGTTCCAGGAGTGATAATGCTGGCTACCAAGGGAACCTGATTACTAGAAAGACTTGGTCATCTAACAGAATAACATGTCATAGGATCATAGGATTATAGAGTTAGAGTGCAAAGGAACATTAGGAATTTTATAGTTCAACCCTCTAATTTCTCATAAGATGAGAAAAGTGATGCTTGTAGTGATTAAGTGATTTGGCCAAAGTCACATAGGGTGACTAGGTATACCTATACTAGGTATAGGAGCAGGAATTTACATTTAAGTGTCTCCAAATTCAGCACTCTTTTTATTTTAGTTATTTTAGACCCATGGGAACCAAATAGGGGTGTGCTGGTAATGTTTAATAATTGGCTTCCTGGAAAAAATGTACTCACCTCTCACTTTTAATTTGCATTACTAATATGACTTTTTTTTTTTAAAGACTAGGCAATCAACAAAACAATAAATCTAGTTTTGTTTTATAACATTTTCTGACTTTGAGGAATAAATGCCCACTCTGAAAATTTAACAATCTGCCCTTCAAGGTCTGTTTGAACAGGCTCCATCATACCCTTGGAACCAAGCCTCACCAAAAAACAAACCCAGTATTAACAGTAGACCAGTGAATGTAGTAGATCAGTGAATTCAGGCAAACTGGCCCAAAGTAGAACTGGACAGGGACAAGCATAGCATTTCTAGCATCTCTGACTTTTAGGTTCTTCTAGAAAGGGTAAGATAAGAAACTATAAAGGAAGTGGAAAAGAAGATTGGGAGGGAGTTTGGAGGAACCATACAGAATAATACCTTCCTTTCCCCTCGTCCCCAAAGTAACAACATATTGAGGCAGGATGAACCATTAACACATTAGGGTAAAATAATGCCAAAAGTGAGGAAGTAGAAAGACCAAAGGATTTAAAGACAAAAGATGTAGGCTCAGGTCTAGCGGTACCCTTTACTGTGTGACAGAAGGCAAGTCACTTAACGTCTTTCAGTCTTAGTTTTCCTATCTGTAAAATGATAGTAATTGGTTGATCATTGTCCTTCATGCTCATAGAGGACCAAAATGGCATCACCATGTTGGGATCAAGGTATAGTGTGTCTGACTGGCTGATCAGACCAATAAGAGCTCAGATGCTCTGCCACAGGTCAGGTGCAAATAGTTCATATGATCATTTGGAATGGAGAGGTTTCTAAATTTGCGCATCTCATGTTTCTTTTGAGCTACTGCCCTCAGTCTTTGGGGCACTGTTTTATAAAACTTCTGCCCAGGTACACAGAACTTGATGCAAACACAATTTTTATTTTAGGCATAAAGAGAAATGAAATTTGAGGTGTGTCAAGATGTAAAACTTTTGACAGTAGGCTAATATAATCACAAGACCATAGGATTTTAGGATTTATAGCTGAAAGGAACTTTAAAGATCACCCAATAGATTAATCAACATTTATTAAGCACCTACTATGTACCAGGGACTGTTAGGTGCTGAATAAACAAAGACAAAAATAAAACAGTCCCTGTCCTCAAGATGTTTACATTCTAGCTAGAGACAACATATACACATATGAGCATAGTGCCCCCTCTGGGCTATTTCACTAACCTGGCCCTCATAGGCTACAGGTTGAATCTCTAGGGAGTTACTGCTACCTCATATTTAATAATAATAGCTAACATGTAAATAGTTCTTTACAACTTGTAAAGTGCTTTACATATATAATGTCATCTAGCCTCACTTTGAGGGAGGTGCTATGATTATCCCCATTTTACAGTTAAGGAAACCAAGGCTGAGGGGTTAAATGATTTTTTTCCCCCAGGGTCACAACGCTAGCAAGTGTTTGGGGCTAGATTTAAACTCTAGTCTTCCAAATTTAAGGTCCAGAGCTTTATTTATTATACCTAGCAAAGTATTCTTTAGATATGCACTTTTAAAACTACAATTCCTGTGCTCTAACTGGCGTTCTTATCTTTAATAGTCAGCAGATGTAATTAGGGCAAAGTAAAAATATTCATTAAAATGACATAATAAGACCAATAGCTACCAAACATTCCTCCCCCAAACCTTGGAACACAGCATTAGTAGGAAGAGTGGGTACATATATAGTGTACATTGATAATGAGGCATACCTATAGGAAGGATAGGTGGACAAAACAACTCCTGCCTCTGTTGTTGCAGGGTTCCAATATTCTGTCTTCTCCTGGTGTTCATATATTACCTTCCCTTCTGAGCTGGACTTTCTGAGCCTGCTCTTCTCTGTAGCTTGACCCTAAGTGATTGGGTTAATTCAATCTGGATTCCAGGGCTAGCTCTTTTCTCTGCTGCCAGGGGTCATACTCCTCGGAACTTTCTCCGTTTACTCCCTCTATGAATAGTGTCTCCTTTTAGGTAACTAGCTCAAATGCAAAGTGCCACAGAAGATGAAGAAAGGGGGAGGAGGAAAGAGAAATTCTCTCCTCTGCTGCTGCCCTCTGGGAAATGGACAAGGAAAAAGGCAAAGAGAGATCTCCTTCCAAGAGATGATTTCCTCCTCCATAGATGGCTGTCCTCTAGACTGTCAAGGGTCATGTTACTTGAAGCTGCTTCTTCCCTCAACTCTCTTCAGGGCTGGCAAGCTAGCATTTAAAAGGCCACCTGAGGTGTGTTCACTCTCATGCTAGCTAATGTCAAGTTTCCTTTTTAATTCCATCCAAGAAGAAATTCTTTATACCTCATAAAAGGTTCACAAAGAGGAAATCTATCCCACTTTATGGCATTAACACCTTGTTGTTTTTGTTATCTGTCCCTTCTTTGATTTCATCAACTGGTGGTGGGTTGTTCTGATCAACTTCCATACTACATATACATATTCACAAACACACAAAAGTAATTATAAGAACATCTAGTTCACTTCTCAAATTGATCTCCTTGCTCTTTCACATAAATGGCACCCCATCTCCTACCTCTGTGCCTTGTACAATCTGTTGTCAGGAATGTTGTATCTCCTTTCTTCTACCTCTTGGTAGACATAGGTAGAACCTTGGTCCCTTCCCTAATAGAGGAGGGAAGTACAACCTCCTATACAAGGCTATTTTGATTCCCTTAGTTTTAAATTCTTTTCCCTCTTCCCTGAAATTACTTCATATGTGTATTTTGAATTCATTTACCTACGAACATATTGTTTCTTCGAAGTAGAATGTTAATTCTTTGAGAGCAGGAATCACTTTGTTTTTGTATTAACATCTCTAACCCTTGTCCCAATGTTTGAAACATAGTAGGTCCTTAGCAAATACTCTTTGAACTGGATTGAATTCTCTAGTTTTTAGATGAGGAAATTAATTGAAGATCATTACATTTAACTGGTTTCCAGAGTAAATATTTAGATTTCTATCCTTGTAGGGAAATTGACAAAAATCTAGACCATCTATCTATCTATCTATCTATCTATCTATCTATCTATCTATCTATCTATCTATCTATAACTATACCACTAAGAACACTGTACTTTGACTTTTATTATGCATAGGAAGTCTGATTAATCTTTTATAGAACTACTGGTTAGGTAAATTGGGACCCTTGTGAATAATATTAAATTAATTATGAATATAGTATTGAGTGTGATAATTTCCCCACCCCCCCCAGCCCTTGCCCCAATAATAGGTAATTACTTATTTTCAAAGGGTGTAATTGTAATGAAAATTGAAGATCCCTTTGTATTGCCAAGATGAAAGGTACTTAGCACCTAGTTTCAAATTAAGCCTCTGTAAAGAAACAGGAGGTATGAACCCCTGTTGCTGACTAATAGGGAGGAGCTAATATCTATATAAGGAAGAGCACAAGCTGGACAGACAGAATTTCCTGGGGGTAAGCATCGTAGAGGCAGAGCAGCTGCTGCTGTGGGAGGGAGGGGAGAGAGAGAGAAGGAGAGAGAGAGAGAGAGAGAAGAGAAAGAATTTTTCTCAGTGAGCATCTGGAGGCTGAGCTACTGATGGACTGAACTGAGAATTGAGAAGAACTGAGAAGAGAAATGAGAACTGAGAACTGACACAGAACTTGGACTTGTGGAGGCAAAACTTGAACTTGTGGTGACAAGACTTCCAGGGGCCAGCTGGAGCTGCCAAAGACTGAGGAAGCATGACTGTGGTGCTGGTATTTTGTACAAATGTTATTGTGGCTTTGTTAAACCTTGTCTTCCCAGGAACAGAGACTGTGAAGGATTTGAGATGGACTGGACACTGTGAGCTTCAATGTGGAGCAGGAACTGCATGGAGAATTGGACAAGGAACTGGGAGCTGTCTGCCTTTGAACCCAGGTGACAGTTTGGTGGATTCAGGTAGGGGCTACCTGCCTCGAGTCAAGAAGAAAAGACCTCTTCATGGATACTGACTGATGAAATAGGGTACTAGGTAGTGACTGACGAAATTGTGATTTACTTGTGACCTAGGGGTGGATGGCTTTTGTGCTTTCCACTACCCCTTAAGAGGGTACTGAATAGTGATTGATGAAATTGGAATTTAATTGCACCCCATGGATGGAGGGCTTTGACTTTTGTACTTTGTGTGCCTTAAGGCCTCCTTAAGGATGATTGAATGATTGACTTACTAAATGATTGTACTTTGTTGAAAACTATGTGACCACTTTGGTGAAAACTATGTGGCCATTTTAGTGATAAGTTGTTGAGTTGTGACATGGTGAATGCTATATTTTGATTTTCTGTGATAAGTTGTTACATTGTGAATGCTGTACCTTGATTTTCTGTGAATGTTTTGCTCTGATTTGTTATTGAATAAATAGAGAGTTTGCTGTGCTATGTAATCAGAACCTTGAAAGCTGTTCATAGCAGCAGTCCTCTGGAAAGCTGCTCGTGCTTGGCTTTACAAAGGGTGAGGCCCAAATGTATAGATAGAGTAGGCCATGGATTTGAAGTACAACCCAGCTTGTTCTATTTGTTAGCAAAAGAAGAACATTCTGCAGCTCTGTCTTGGAAAGAGATTGGAAATTTATGACCTTTGAATATCTTCCTAGATATATTATTTCCACTCTGGTCCTGATTCATACAATTTTCACTGTTAAATAACTTTAGTGTGAGAACTTGGGTAAATCATGAAAAATCCCCATATGTCTTTAGTCTTGAGGGACAAAGTAGAATGAGAATACTTAATCATAATATTAATGCTTATAGGGATTTTGGTAGAATTAATTCATATTTATAATTAAGGTTGAAATACTAAGTGGGAAAGCATGAAAGTGAAGAAAAAAGTGGAGGAGAGAAGGCTTATAGAGTGACAGTTGCAGTATTTGAATTCTTAGAATATTGTCATGTGGAAGAAATAGATACTGTCCCCCATGTTCTCACCTAAGGCCAGAGTCAGGAGGGGTGAAGGGGGCAAGGTTCAGGGTATTTGAATTTTTTCCTGGATAATGGATGGATATTGGACTCAGTGCTTGTTGGTGGTAGGAGGTAAGTTGGGGAAAAGTTCACCCTGAGATTCTTTAGTGTACCAAGCCCTGGGGCCTAGATCAGTTGATGACTTTCATGGGCAGAAGAAGCAGGGAAGGTTGTCTAAGACAAATTAACAAAGATATATGAGTCTGTCAGGGACAAAACCAAAAGTACATATCTGTGTAGCACAGGGAGGGATAAAAGGCATTGCAGCAGCCAGGATTCATGGGGTAATGATAAAATCAGAGCAGAAGGCCAAAGCAATTTCAGCCAAAGGTAAACCCAGAGGATGGAAGGCAAGAGTTCAGGGAATAGCAAAGAAATGGAGACATTTTGCTTCACTCAACTCATTTGATACCTCCCAGCTTTTGAATTAGGACAGGTGGACCTCTTTCACCCATACAACCTATGTGATGGGTGGCACATTCTTCCAAATGGGAAGCAGCTGTGTGAGGGTTAATGGCAGATATTAGAACTAGTCTGTGGGAATTGGGTCAGAAGTAGGATTAAGGAAGGTGTGGAGAGACAGATTTTGGATCAATAGCAGGCAGATCTTCCTAACTATTGAAGATGACTGAAAATAGAATGGGAGTTGTCAGGAGGTAATGAGTTCCTCATCCTTGGAAATATTTTGCACTTGTACCAGAAATTCCTTAGAGTTGTGATTTGGTTTTAGGTGGGGTGGAGTGGAGTAGGGAAGTGGACTAGCATAGAGGCTGATCTCTCAGTCAGTCAATTAGTCAATAAGCATTTATTAGGTGCCTGCTATGTACTAGGCTCTGGAGACACAAAGAAAGGTAAAAGATGGTCTCTGCTTTTGAGGAATTCACAATCTAATAGATACCACACTATTCAGGAGAGGCAGCTCTCTCTGATAGGGAGTAGGATAGCACTACTCAATATTGGATCCGACCCAGGGGTGGGCCTCAGGACCACATGTGACCCTCTAGGTCCTCAAGTATGGCCCTTTGCCTGATTCAGGGCTACCCTTGAGGACCTAGAGGGCCACATGTAGCCTCCAGGCCACAGGCTCCCCACCCCCACCTCTAAACAGTGAGAGCAAGTGTATTAGTGTGTTGAGATTGGAAGGCCCCAGTGGTGCTGTGGTCTGGGCTTTCCCTGCTTGTGTCTTCATTATGAAAGTATTCATCTGTGTTTGCATTTGCCTCAAGGGTCAAAGCTTATGCTGTTCTGTGAGTTAGAGAGCTCATTCTTTCTGCATACCAATGCTAAAGAAACAGGCAATGAAGAGGCCTGGTTTTAGATTGAATCTAGAGCTGCTGCTTGTCTGAATCAAACTGCTTGAGTTTACTTTCAATTTCCTATTTCTAGTGGAAGGATGGTAGGCATTGAGACTGGACATTGTGATTACTTGTGGACGCTATCAGGGAATTCATATTTCTGGTTAGAAGTTGTGTTATATGACTACTTAAGATGTCATCTGTCCACGTAGTGATAATAACTCATGCTAGCTTTTCTTCTTTCCTTTGTAGTGGCACTGCTTGGCACAAAGTAGGTACTTAAATGCTTATTAAATTGAATTACCTAGGACTTCATGATGAATAAAATAGTTTCCTTATATCTCTGAATAGTAAGTAATTCAGGTATTATTAGTCTCTTATAGTTGAAGTAACCAAGCATCATTAAATAATTAAGAATCCTTAATAACTCAGAGCTTGAAGGAATCTCAGACATAGCCTTTAACATCCTGATTTTATAAAGAGAAACTCTCCCTCAGGAAGAAAGCAGCAGAACGGGAATTCAGACTTCTGCCTCTAAATCCAGAACTTTTCCCAAAATGCCACGCTACTCCAGATGAGAGTGATGTTAACAGAGTGTCCAAAAGTCATAAAATGAGTAAGTAAGGAAGTCAAGAATTGAATTCAAGTCCCCCGACTCCAAGTTCAGGGTACTTTTCACCACCATACCATATCTTATTTCAAAAGATAATTGGTATTTTATATAATATGTATAAAACACTTTCTGCTAGACACTGAAACGAGTTCTGGGTTTATTATACACAGCATTCTTTAAGAAAGGAATAAAGAAAGGGAAAAAAAGAAATTTAGAGCAAAGGAAGATTTTTGTTTTTTACAGAAATTATCTATTATTTTGAACTGGGAGACAAATAGAGAGATCTCATCTAGAAAGTAACAAAGTATACAATCTTGGCTTTTGAATCCTAGGATTCAACAGTCAGTCTGAGTGAAAGACAAAATGGTTCAACAATGAATTATTGCTTTCCCTCTTTTGATCATTATCACAACAATGAGAACAGTTATTACTTAGTCATTATTATTATTTTGCTCAAAACTTTTATGGTATTAGTCTCAGGTAAACTAAAGAGATGCAAACTTTCCAAGAATCAAATGTGTTGCAGCTGTTCTAATGAATGGGTATTTCCACACACTCACAGACAGATTTAGGTGTGACTTGAGGAAGGAACTATGTGAATATATATTGCTTAACATTGCTCTGGCATATAAGGGGGCAATACAGTCATGTTTCTAAAAAAAAAAAGCTCATTTAAGCTTTCAAGAAACCATATGGTTAGTAAGAAACTTAGTAAAACTTGAAGAAAGACTCATGCATGACAATAACACTATGCTTTTAAAAGAATGATTATTGTAGAGCTATCCAGGAGTGGAATTCCTGCTTCTGAAATATACTAATTGTATAACCTTGGACAAGGAATTTAAGTCCTTGGTGCCCCAAGCAATTTTTTTTCCTAAGATAATAAATTATAGACAAGCTGGTGATCTGCATGTATGAAGGGAATTTCCATAATGGGAGCTCCTTAAATTGGTGAAACCACAAGTTCCCTGCTCTCTTCCCCATATCCCCCCAAAAATCATATCACAAAAATTTCAGTTTTTACAATGTCTCTATGTTCTTTTCAGAGAACAATGAATTAAGACATTAAAAATGCTAATATGAGGTCTGACTTTCCTAGATTAATATATTCCTGAAATGAAAAACTACCTATTCCAAGGCCATAGGGAACAGACTCCTAACAGACTTCTGAGGAGTTAATATAATCACTATATTTTAGAAAGGATTGTAGATTTCTAGAGTAGAGGAATAAAAGAGTAGGTTAAGGAAATGGGGATGAAGAAAGGGGAAGCAGTTTCCTCTTTTGATGCCTCAATCAAAACATTTTTCCCTCCACGAATCTTTGCAAGGTTTAATTTTTCCCATAGACTTTCTAAAGGGAGATTAGATCCTAGACATTGCCTAATTCAATAAGTGAAAAAGGTGAATATAACTCCACATACCAGTAACTTCTCTCAATTAGGAGAGAAGACAAATTATGGAATGACTTCAGCTGGGAGTTCCCTGATGCATGGAACTCAGATCCCTGGGGAGAAGTTATTGCTTGTTATCTGTGAATCCATAAGTATAATAGACTTCCAATCTCAGATAGCTACAAAATGTTATGATTAATAAAGTGCAAGTTGACTTAAAAGATTACTGAATTCATGGATTGTTCTTTGTCATCACAGCTTTTCTCAGTCAATTGCTGCTAGTCATAGTACAACTATTATCATGTGGGAGTCAGAGATTTTCGATGTTAAAAAGGGCCCTTGTGTACAAAAAAGTTGGAAATCTCTGATTTAGATATTTTCATCTGAGTCTGGAACTAGGAAGCTTATTTATTTAGGGATTCACTATTGCTTGGTACCAGGGTGGGTGTTATACATCAGTGGTTTAAACTCAAATAGAAATGAATCCTTATTGACTTAGAAAACCACAAATGAATATTATCTATGTTGTATTGCATTTTTATTGATTTTATTAAACTTATCCCAATTATATTTTAGTCTGGTTCAGGTCCATGGGAATTTTGTAGGCATTTGTGGCCCACAGGCTACATGTTGGACACTTTTGCTATGCAGGAAATTTTAATAGTATTATTATTTTACAAAATCATATTATTATTTACAAAAATTATGTCATTTGATCTTCTTGGCAACCCTGGGAGGTAAATGCTATTATCATCCCCATTTTACCAATGGGAACACTGAGGTAGACAAAGGTTAAGTGACTTGTCCAGGTTCACACAATTAGTAAATAACTGAGGTAGGATCTGAACTCAGGTCTTGACTCCAGTTTCAGTGCCCTTATCTGTTGTGATACCTGGCTGCCTAAGAAAAGAAGTCAAATTGGAGCAATCCATGATCCTGGCTGTTGGAAGCTTAGACTACAACAACACAGACAAGACAAATCCAGGATTTGTCTTTCTCCACTCCACAGGGAGGATCTGGGGAGAGTGATGTTAATAAACTCATAACCAGACTATGTAGCAGCTACCAAGAAAATCTTATGTGGAGGGGATAGGGATATAGTATTCCCTTCTCCCATGCCCCTGGGAGATTCATTATTTTATTTTCTAACAGTTAGAATTGGGTGTTTTCCTATTGAAATACATTGATTTTTTGACACTTTGGGTATAGCTAGTAATAGAAGAAAGGTAACATGGGATAATGAATGTATGTGGAGTCATGGAGGCTTGGGTTGAAGTCCCCCACTTGACATAAAATAACAATATAACTATGGGCAAGGTACTTAACCTAACGGTTTCCTCAGGAGACTATAAATTACATCAGAGTTGCTGATCTGCATCTATGGAGAGAGTCTCCATTTTAGGAGTCCCCTATTTTAATTAAATCACAGTTCAGGACCAAAAAAAAGTAACGATCAACAGAGAAACAGTTAACAACTTGGAAAACATGAATAAAAACTAGGCATTTCCCCAAGCATCATATTATTGTATATATCTTTGTAGATATCATTACAAGATGAAAAAACAGGAAGTATTTCAAGGGAGAGGACAAAAGAGAGAGACTGGGAAGGAAGGGGGGTTGAACTTGAAAGACTGATTTGTCCTCTTTGAAGTCATTTAGCCACCTTGAACATTAATCAGAACACAGCATTTCTCATTGACTTGCTATGTCCATTAAACACCAGGACTTGGACCCTGGTTCCCTCAGTTGTAAATTCTCTCAGTCTCAAGCCTGGTAGAAGCTCAGCCTTTAAAAATACATAAAAATGACCTCCCTCTTTCATGCTTGAAAGCCTTCTGTATAAGTGTTTTCTCTTGATATTCTCAAAGTGGATTAACTTTTTGAGTTTTGTTTTGCTTAAAATTCCATCTCATGTTAAAAGCTTTAAAATCTTGAAAGGAGTCCATTGCTTTTTTTTCTTCTCTTCAAGAGAATCAGGAAGACCTGAATTCAAACCTGGCATCAGACACATACTGTCACTTAATGTTTGTCTGCCTCAGTTTCTTCATCTGCAAAATTGGGATGATAATAGCACCAATTCTCAGGGTTGCTATGAGATAAAATGTGATAAGATTTGTAAACTGCTTTGCAAACCTTAAGATGTTATATAAATGCTGCTACTAATGTTGCTGTTGCTGCTACTGCTTCTGTTGGCCCCAAGACTCTGGTTTTGAAAGGCTTTAGGTTCTATTAGGTGATGGTGGAAATACTGTGAAGAATCCTCTCCTGAGACATAGAATCCAAATCTCCTTGCAATGATCCAAGCTATCCCATTCTGTCTTTTATTGGACCCAACATATGGTTTCAGTGTTGACTTATTGGTCACATTATTAAGGAACTTTCCAAGAGGAAACTCCCCTTCCCAATACAGATCCAAGCACTTCTTGAGCAATTTCAACCTTAAAGAGATCTCTGGAGTACTTAAAGAGTTAAATGACTTGGTATCAGAGGTGATTTGAACACAAGATTTCCTGACCTGACCCTGGCCCCCCCATCCACTAAGTCATACTCCCTCTCAGGCTTTCTATAGCAGGAAGAGATTTTAGAAACTCACTTTTTTCTAAGAAATAATGCAAGGTGTCTAGCATCCTAAACTTTATACTCTGAATCTGTTTGGTGCCCAAGGATATGCCTTGCCTCATCCCCATTCAACTTCAGCAATTGCCACCACATCTTGGTAGCTAGTTTTTGCATGTCTTTCCCTTCTTATCTCTGCAGCCTTCTTACCTGCCCCCAGACCAGACTTCTTAACCATTTTTGTGTCATGGAGCCCTTTGGCAGTCTAGTGAAGCCTGTGGAGCCCTTCTCAGATTTGTGATTTTAAAGATATGAAACAAAATGCACAAGAAGACAAGAGAAAACAAAAGTTACTGAAAATACAGATGTGATTTTTTCCCCCATCCAAGTTCATGGACCCCTTTTGTTTCTGTGGGCCCCTTCTCTAGACACTAAATCTAGATTTTTGAAGGTTTGTTCCAAAAGGAAAAGAGAAATTCACTGAAATATGACTGCAAACTTTGCAGGAAATCAAGAATAATGAAATTTAATTAAAGAAATTAATATGAAATTTATAAATATAAATAAAATTAATACAATATAATTTTAAAAATTAGCCAATACAAACTTGTTAAGCTATTTCTTACCTAAAGTTCCCCAGGATTAGCTAGCTCTCTGATTCTCTCTAGACCTGGAGTCCAAAACATGCTGTTCTGACCTCTTCTTTTGGCCCCACAGAGTTACCCTTATGACCAATGACTGTGGGTATTTCTGGGATATACCTACATGGGTTTTCTGGGCTGAGCATATTTGCCCATGTAAAAAAGTCCAAGTTTACTCAATCAAGAAAATCTCTTGTTAGCTATTGACCTTGTTGTATTCCACCCACATTCCTACCTAATTACTTGGCTAACTAGGTACTTCCCCTTTCTGTTGGGGAGGAAGAGAGCCTTCACTTATAGTACAGCTTGAATTTTTCAGATTGCCCAGAAAGCAGAATGATTAGGTCCAACATTTTTTTCTTCTACAAATTAGTTAGTAGATTATTTATGCAGAACTTACACTGTGCTGGGCATGATGCTGAAGCAAAAACAAAACAAAACAAAAAACCAATTCCTGTCCTCAAGGAGTTCATGTTCTAATGACCCAGATAATATGTAAACAACTAAATACATTCTCTCTCTCTCTCTCTCTCTCTCTCTCTCTCTCTCTCTCTCTCTCTCTCTCTCTCTCTCTCAGTTCAAAAGCTACTGCAATAATAGTCCAGGCAATATATGATGAGGGCCTGAATTAGGGTTGGGGTTGTGGCTATGTAAATAGAAAGAAGGGAACATACACAAAACATGATGTGAAATGAAGAATGGATTGGATACGTGGAGCTGGTGCAAACGAGGAGTCAATTATGACATCACAATTGTGAGTCTGGGTGACTATGGAAACCAAGGTGGGAAGTTCAGAAGGTAGAGAGGATCTGAGTTGAAAGATAAGTTTTCTTTGGGAGATGTTGAGTTTGAGATTCTTTGTGGACATCCAGTTTGTGAGGCATCAGGGAAATGCATGACTGTTGATCAGCAGAGAGACCAGATACACACACACACACACACACACACACACACACACACACAATAATCATCTGCATAGAAATAATCATTGAACACATGGGACCTAATGAGATCATCAAGTAAGGTAATAGTGAAAAGAGAAAAGGGTCAAGGCCCCTTAGGCCCTTGGGCACACCCTCAAGGTTAGTGTGGGCATCACCTGGAGTGGTCAGAAGACTAGGAGGAAAACCGAGAAAGAGAGCTGTCTTATGAAAGCATGGAGGGAGGAGGGTATTCTGAAGGAGAAGAAAATTGACAACAACAATCCATTTGTTGTTGGTCACATCATTATTTAAAATGGATAGTCACTTCCAGCTCTTTTTACTTAAATTCCTGTTGCCCACGAAACAAGATTAGATTAATTTTAAAGAAGGCATATTTAAAGAAAGTAGGTATAATAGGGAGTGGCAGGGTGAGGGGAGGAGATCAGGGAAATGGGGAAAAAAGAGAGGCTGAGAAGGAAAATAGGGAGCAAAAAGAAGATGGAGTGAAATTCACAAATAGTAATTATAACTTTGAATGTGATTGGGATGAACTTGTATTTGACAAGAGAACATTGTATAGAGTAACAACAATATTGTTTTAAGAACAACTTTGAGTTAATGTCGTTATTATAAATACTCAAATGAACTATAAAGGACATAAGAAAAAATGTGGCCTCATGGCCTCAGGTTCCCCACCACTGATTTACCAGTACATTAGTGAGCGAAAAGGATATTGCAAGAGAATTCCCCCCTAGTTGGTTCTGGCTGGAAAGTGAATGGAGAGCTATAAGAGTCCCAAGTAGAAATATGGCCCAGAATACTCTGAATTTCCCCAGGTTACAAATAAATGGTTCTGAATCTCTTAACTCAGTGTTCTTCCTAGCTGTCCCTTGTGTAGTTTGGATCTTTGGAACATCTAATTACCTCCTTGGGTAACAGTAGGCATGAGGACATCCTTTAAATGTAGGTGAGAGGACGCCCTCTTTTCACAAAGACTTTGGGTGATGACTCTGCTCTCATATACAAAGTGTTTTGTAATCCTCAGGGATAAGACAGGAGCTCAAATTCTGAGCTCAGGATCAGATTGTACTCTTTATGCCCTCTCTTTCCTCGTTAGACGGAGTTTCCAACAGACAGGCCTCTTTGCCATTTATTGCAGAAGCTTTTGTTTTTGAAGTGGATTTACTAGTAACCCTTTGTATTTACATCACACCTTTCATCTAGAGATTTCAAAGAGGCTTACCAACCATCTGTCATTAAGTGTCATTATTTCTAAAGAAGAAGGCAAAGGAAAGAATGACTTGCTTGAAGTCATTGAGTCAGAATTGCCAGGAGTTTTGAGCCTTGGCCCAGTGACGGTGCGACATTTTATATGGTTTTCAAATATTTTATTTGATATAATTATTTTCACATTAGGCTTCCATGGATTTGGTTACATTTGGGATATGTCAGTCTCAATAATGGCAATAGTTATAATAACAATAATAATGACTGACATTTTTACCAGGCTTTGAAGTTTATAAAGTGTTTCATTGTACATTACCTCACTCAAATATCTGAGTTAGAATTGCACATAGTATTTCTCCAATTATTGAAATCTGATTTTGCTTGTAAAAAAGTTTCTTTTAAAATCTAATTTTGTTCATATAGTTCTGGGTTTGTTTTGGCAGGTATACGTTCAGGTTTTTTATACTGCCTAGAGTTATTTTAAATAGAATATCCCTTACTATCTCTTCTTTGTTTGTGATATATAGGAATGCTGATGATTTATGTGAATTCACTTTATTATCCTGCTACTTTGCTAAATGTATTGTTTCAACTAACTTTTTAGTTATCTGCATCCAGAGAAAGGACTGAGAAATAGAAGTGCATATGAAATGATTCTACATATGCATACATATTTGTGTCTAAAGGTAGCCATCTGTAGGGCAGGAGAAGGGGGTGGGGAAGGGAAGAAAAAAGAAGAAAAAGAAAGTTACATGATAACTTTATTAAATATTTAAAAGAGATAACAAGTAATGCATAAAAGATTTACAGTTTCATGTGCAATCATCTTTTCTATTTTGCTATATTATGGAAATACTTGCTTTATTTCTTAAGTTCAGAATAAAATAAATTAAATTTAAAAAATAATTATACATGGTAAATGTTTGATATAGGGCAGTTAGGTAGTGAAGAGGCTAGAAAGTAGGATATCTGGGGTTAGGAAGACCTGAGTTGAGTTCAAATCCAGTGTCAGCCATTTACTAACTGCGTGACCCAGGGCAAAGTCACTTAACCCTGTTTGCCTCAGTTCCTTATCTGTGAAATGAGCTGGAGAAGAAAATGGCAAACCATTCTAGTATCTCTGTCAGGAAAACTCCAGATGGATTCACAAAGAATATGAAAAACGAATGAATGAATGCTTGATCCACTTATATAATTTTTTTCCTTGTGTCCCCACAACAACCCTGTGAGTTTGGTTAGACACTATAATTATCCTTATTTTATAGAGCATGAAATGGAGGCACAAATAAGTGAGATGATTTATCGAAAATCATGTGGCAGACCAGTAGTAAAGCTTAGACTTGAAATGAGGCCTTCCAATTCCAGTTCCAAGGCCAGCATACCGTACCATGCTGCCTCTGCTATATTAGTCTATAAAAGAGGTATTGGTCCCATTTCCTGGCAACAAAATTATAAAATGATTCCATTGTCTTTGTGTATATGTGTATTTTCCTTTTCTTTGTATTGCATGGTGGGCATCATGGGAGAGTGGAAAGAACATGGTCTCTAAAGCCATTGGACTTAGATTCAAATCCCACAGGTGTATAACTGTATAACTTTTGGCAAATCACTTCACTTCTCTGAACCTCAGTTTATCCATTTGTAAAACAAGAGAGTTGAATTAGATGATCTCTGAAGTAATTTCCCTCTCTAGAGCTATGATCCTAGTGTAAGGGTGAGGGATTGTATCCTTACCCCCAATTAATGTAAACATAGAAGGCCCAGACTTCTGATTCAGTCAATCAAAGGTTTGAATTAGGTATGAAATGAGTCATTTTGGGAGGAGTAAAATTCATTTTTGGATGAAAGTAGATGTTTCACAGGAAATCATTTTGCGAATGGCTAAAAGAAGCAGACACACCTTCGGGCCAGTTAGAAGGCAACACTGAAACCATTAAACTTCAGGCTTAGAAGCAACTTGAGGAGGCAGATCCTGTCACCTATAGAGGAAGGCAGCAAGTAGGAGGTGGGGCATTGAGCCCAGAAGTTAGTAGATTAAAAAGAGACAATCCATCTCTTGTAGAGAGACATCCCAAGAACCAACTAGATACACTGAAGACAGGCAGCTTCAAGACTCTACAACAGCTTGGACACTTGGAGACTAGCAGAGAGTTTATCTAAGGGAAACTTCATGAAAATTCCACAAAGGAAAGAAAGAACTCTTTCCCCCTATGTATGCCCTTCTCCTTTGTGGAATAATCCCATGTCACATGCAACTCATAGCTCCGGGTTATTTGGAGTCCCTTTCTCCTTTTATGAAGTCTTCACGAATGCCCCTTGGGTGTAATTATTCTTATACCACACAAATATTCCCCATGTTTTCCTTGCCACCATCCTACTCTAAATTTCAACTTGCTTTTCCCACAGATGTGTGTGAACTTATGCAAAAGTATGCCCTAGACTTTTGGGAGAATGTTTTATGTACCAATTGCACTTACCATCCCACTTTAGTAACCGTTCCTATGCCAATGCTATTTAAGCAATATCCAGCATCCATCCAATATTCATATCCAACAGGGACACACCAAATGAGGGTGCAAAAGCAATGATGATAGAAACCTCCCAAGCACTCAAGGTTACCCCTAGAGTAGACTGGGGAGGGGGAGAAGTGGTCAACCACGATTTGGGAACTTGTACTGTTTGCCTATGCAGGTTGAGAGAGTGAGTCCAAGGGGGACACACTAATATCATAGGGCCTAGAAATGGAAGTAAATGAAGCAAGTTCCACATTCTTTATGGAGGATGTCATTTTGTAAAGCACTTCACCATGTAAAGTTGCTTCTTAAATGAAATGAATAGGGGTGGCTAGGTGGTGCAGTTAACAGAGCATTGGCCCTGGAGTCAGGAGGACCTGAGTTCAAATGGGACCTCAGACACTTCACACAGAAACTAGCGATGTGACCTTGGGCAAGTCACTTAACCCCAACTACCCTCCAAAAAGAAGCAAGAAAAAGAAATGTGTGAAAAATGAAATGAATATAGTTGATTTTAGAGAGGTTTTACAATCAGCAAAAAAAGGAATTAAAAATAGAATTAAAGTTTCTTATTTCCCCATTTTCATAGAATGTATGGATAGGGGAGTTACATAGACACAAATGAGTGGACTGATGGAATTTTTTTTGATCTGAAGTTTTACAGGTGAGGATTTAAAAAAAAAAAACTATTATCAGTGAGCAGAACCAGGAGAACATTATACACAATAATAGCCACATTGTGCAATGACCGACTTTGATAGACTTTCCAGAAAAAGAACATCGAGTCTCAATGCAGATTGAAGCATTCTATTTGCCCTCTTTTTTGGTTTTATTTTGCTTTGTTTTGTTTTTTCTTTCTCATGGTTCCCCCCCATTTGTTCTAATTCTTCTATATAACATGACTAATGTGAAAATATTTAATAAAAATGTATATGTAGAGCCTATATCAGATTGCACACCTTCTTGGGGAGGGAGGTGGAGAAAATTTAAAACTCATGGAAGTGAAGGTTGAAAACTAAAAATAAACTTAAAAAAGAAAAAAAACTATTTTCCTTCACATTTTAAAAACCATTCCTTTTAGTAAGCTATAATGAAGTTCATAAGAATTATCAGCCTAAAGAAGAACAGCACTGGGGCTGAAGATTATATTTTCTTCGAGTCCTTGTACAAACAGACATGCACCATGGATATTAGACTCTATCATGGATATTAGCCTCAACAAGAGGATATTAGGAAAACAAGTAAAAAAAAAGCAAACAACATAATTCAATAAATTCTTCACTTTGCATATCCTGCTATTTCTTATTATCGGTACCAAAGAATTCCCCTAATCCTGAATAATTGACAGTGCATCGAATTTCAAAGCTGTTTTTAATGCTTATTTTGAATGGGAGGGGAATACTGCAATGAATAATTGGCTTAAATCATAACCTATTGCAGTTCATGAGAACCCTGCCTGGTGTGATCAGGAAGAAGCTGTTTACTTGCTGTCTTTAGCCTACTTTCACATCTGTAGTGATGTAGAGGAAGTGAGGAATGATTGGTGACCTAGTTAAGCAACCAGCCTTTCAAGAGTACATCATGCCTAAGTTCTTGAGCACCTGCTTTTTTGTGTGTTTGAGACTCTTCAAAAGGGATGTTCTGAATGAGAGAAGAGTAGGCAGAACTTTAGGATGCCTGACTTTTGTTTGGGTGTCTACCATTGACATGCAGTCATGGAGGAATATGTTTCTTCAAGGAGACTTAGGAAGTTCCCATGATGCCAAGCAACTAAACAGAGTTTCCAGGGAAGACTTTTTTTGTTCTCCTCATAGGCCTTTAAATGTACAGAAACTATAGGAGTTTTCCCACAGGCCATTGGATAAATGGCCTGGCCTTGGTTTCCTCAGCTATCAGATGAGGGATTTGAACTATGTGCGTTATCTCTAAGATCCCTTCCAACTTGAAAACCTTTGGGTTTGTCTGACTGTAAATTTTAGGGGCACAAATTCATTCAAACATTTGTCATCTCTGGGTGTCTTTACATCATGATTACTGATATTTGTTATTAGACTGGGATTTCTAATGTCCATACATATCATGGATAACCAAAGTCACACAATTGCTTTCCAGCAAGTTTTCCTTTAGGGAAATGTTGGAAAGAGTGTGAAAGTAATGGGAGCAGTCCTTAGAAACACTGAAGGAAAAGTCCTGGGCCCAGCTGAGTGTCAACAATGAGAAGTACTTTTTGCTGGGTGCTCCTGACCGAGACACATTGCTCCCACCATTACCCAGAGTTGGTCATCAGGCTTCCAGATTGACAAGGTCATCTGAATCATTATCTACTACTCAATCTCTGAATCTTCCCATTTTTTCCTGTTTCAGCCTTCCTGGGCAAGAATGAGTAGATGTATAACCATTTTTCTCTTTTAGGGTCCAGAAATGCAGGAGAGCAATATGACTTTGAAATCAGAGGACCAGTTCAAATCCTAGTTCTTAAACTGACTGTGTAAAGTTGGATAAATTATTTAACTTCTTGGTGCCTCAGTTTCCTCATGTTTAAAATGAGTTGGGCCAGACAGACTCTTAGGGACTTTCTAACTCTAGGTCTATAAGCCTAAAATTCAATCCTGGAAACATCATGAGACAGTGAAGGAGAGACACTCTGAAAATGAAAGCTGAAAATGAATGCAGGAGCCATCAGAAGTGGTACTGTTCACAGTGCAACATCTGTTCAATGCATAGAATCAATAACCTTTAAACAGTCTCTTGAAAGTGGCATAGTGTGCCATGCTCAGTTTTACAGATGAATGAACTGAGGCCCAGAAAGGGGAAGGGGCTTTCCTCCAGATCACACAGTTAGTAAAGTAGGAAACTCAGGACCTATGCTCAGTTTGTCTAATTTGTAATATATGGAATTCAGAGTTGGAAGGGACCAGAGTGAGATCATGTATTCCTATGCCTTCCTCTTGTAAATGAGAAAAATGGTTATCTAGGGAGAGAAAATGATTTGCCCAAAGTCACAGGTAATAAATAGCAGAGCTGGTATTCCAACCCAAGTTATCCCAATGTAGTATTCTTTCCACTCCCATCACTCTCCTCTACTCCACCCTACTGCCTCTCTACCATACTGAGTGTGCGTTTCAAAATGCAACAGCTATTTAATTATTTATTGTTCTAGAACCTATTGCTATAGGTTCTAGGTCAAAATTCAGATAAGAAAGTTTCTTAGAGATAAAACCCAGACACAGAACACTGTAATATACAGACACTGCTATGCTTGGTGCATTAGAAAGGCGCAAAGCAAAGTGACATCTAAGAAAGAAATGGTTTACTTTGGGGGGCAGAGATCAAGGAAAGTTTCATGATGGAAGTGTCATGGACCTTGTAGGGTAAAGGTGGGGGTGGAAAATATATGGAGGGGGAAGGAGCGAGGCAGTCGACACCTGGTGAGGAAATTATTTTCATCTAGCTGAGGCTCAGGCTCAACCCTGATTGACAGTGCAGTCCTCTGAGTCAATCTTCATCCCATTTATAATAGCCATACTTCTAAAAATATTTACATAGTGCATGAACTTAATTTTGAAAGCCTTGTATTTAGATTGAATATAAAGAAGCCTATCTTTTAAAAAATCAGAAAGAAGCTTAGAAAAAGACATCAGAGAACTCTTTATGGATTGGAAAATGATTTGTGATGTTATTTTACTATATTTTATTATATGACAAAGTTGTTGAAGATACTAAGTTTAGAGTGGGAGATGATGAAGTCTAGGGAAGTGGTGAACAACTTAGCTTCCATATTTCACCCGAATAAGTTAATTTCATTTTCATTTTTAGAATGGGGAAATTCCAGAATTGATATGTTTGTAGCTTGAGGTTAATCCGAGCAAAATTCTAGAAGAGATGATTAAACATGGTTTGTGAATGTTTTGAAAAGTTCGTACAAGATGTTAGTAAGGGTTTGTTCAGGACAAGTTCTTCCACCTTACCCTTATTTTTCTTTTTCGTTAAGACAACTAAACTGCTATACTTGGGTTCTGTCTTGGGTTCTGTTTTAGCTAACCTTTTTATCAATGCCTCAGATAAAGACAAAGATGACAAACTTATTCAATTTGTAACTCAGAAGAAAAGAATCAGAGTGCAAAGTGATCCTATCAGACTAGACCATTGGACTATCTCTAAGATGATTAAATTTAATACAGATAAATTATAAAAACTTTTTTTGTTAAAGCAACAATAACAACTTAATTACAGGATGGGAGATATTTCTAGGTAACAGTCAATATATAAAGATCTGGGGTTTTAGTGGACCACGGGCTCAATATAAGTTACCAATGTGACATAATTATTGGCAAAACTAATTTGATCTTAGGCTGCACTGGAAGAGCAACAGCATCCAGAGTTGGGAAACTGATAGACTCTGAACTACCCTGCCTTGCTCAGATGACATCTGGAATATCATGGCCTGACATGTTAGGAAGGATACCGACAAGATCGTCTGTCCAGATGATAAAGGGGAATTAAAATGAGGCCACGAAATGGAACTGGAAAGGCTTAGCCTCAAGGAAGAAGTGAACAAGTTTAGCGTGAACAAGTTTGCTGTTCAAGTTTTTGAATGTCTATCATATAGAAGGGGGATGTCAGGGGAAAGGATTAGGACTGCTGTTGGAGGGGGTGTGGTGTGGTGGGGTGGGGTGAGGCACTGAAAAGAAATGGACTTTGGCTCAGCATAAAGAAAACCATAACAAGCAGAGTTCTGCAGAAAGGGAAGTATCTGCTTTAGAAGGTGGGGAGTTCCCCATCAGTGGAGATCTTCAAGTGAAGATTGGCTAACCACTTTTTTAGTGATGCTGTAGAGGAAATTCATACTTTAGGTATTCCTTAGATTAGATAGTTTTGAGGTCTCGTCCAACTCTAGGATTCTATGATTTTGTGGTAGATCAGGGGACTGCCATTAAAAATAACATGTTTTGATTTTAGCATGGTATTTCATCTGGTCTCTGGGTATATTTGTAGATAAGACAGAAAAATTATATGGATCACAATAAAATGACAGCACTCCCTTCTTCCTAGCTTCCCCAATACTGTTAAGGGGAGCAACATGGTCCTAGTCACCTAGGTTTCAATTTAGATGTCATCTTCACCTTGTCGCCACTCCTCACAAACAATCTATTGCCACATCCTTTCATTTCTTCCTTTGAAACCTCTCTTCTGTGACTACTCCTCTCCTCAGGCACTGCATCACCCTTGAAGAAGCATTTATTAAGCATATACTTTGATAAGCACTTCAAAAATATTATCTCATTCGATCCTTACAACAAAGCTGCAAGGTAGGTGCTATTATTTTCCCCACTTTGTAATTGAGGAGACTGAGGCAGACAGAAGTTAAGTGACATATTCAGGGTGTTCTCGTGGGGATAAAGGTAACTCCTCAGTGGAGGCCAGAAGTTGGTAGCAGTGGGAAGCTTTGTAGCCACATGCTCTGTGGAGTGCTGCCTGATGGAGATTCCATGTAATGCTCAGGAAGAAGAAGGTTCAGTGGAACCAGTGACTCCAAGAAGCTAAACCAGGTTGAGAGTAGCAAACGGGCTTCAAACTATGGATGAGTTAGGAGGGCATCTACCCCAAGCGTGGGAAGACTTCCCCTGTGGAGTAGGTGGAGTAAGAATATTTTGTTTCAATGGCCACAAAGGCAGCTGAAACAGAATTGTGGAGCACTTAGAGCTTGGTCAGACATTGAAGGCACCAAGGTTACCCACTCCATCCTGGGCTATCACTAGTCATCCTGGTTTTGTCTTGTCACTGGATGTTGATGACTCTGGAAGAGAGTGAGGCTGATGACTTTGGATAACTTTGCCTCACTTAAATCCAGTTTATATAGGAGTCAAAAAGGCTACATGTCTTGGAGCGTGCACGTGCAAGTTTTGTTTGTGCTGGCAAGATTGGCCTTATGTATAGGCAGAGTAAAAGGTCTTCTCTGTTACTGTGAATTGAGGCATGTGAGGTTTTCCTTCCACCTCAAAAGACCTCTCATTGGTTCCTGAAGTTCCACTATTAGTCATTTGTTTACATTAGGCAACATGGCTCCAGATGTGATATTTAAAAAAATGTATATACTTCTACAAGGTGATCAATACTAAGTTCCTAGGCATGTCATAGTAGATAGAGCATTAGATCAACAACACAACAACACCGTACTATCTTCTCAGGGAAACTCATATGGGAAGAACTGTATAGTGGTTTTAGGACATCATGATGTTTGAATAATAAATCATGAATGATTGAAGACTGGCTACAAAGTCTATACTCTTCTTGCCTGTACCTTTCAGGGCAGGGCTTTTGTTTTTTATATTAACTTAGTTTTGGTTATGAGGCTGCTTGGTTAGAGGTTGCCAAGGTGTCAATTCCTGGGCCTTCTGGTTGAAGCTCTCCACCAAGGGCCTTTTAGTGGTCTTGGCTTCCTAGATGTGGTATTATAGTGCCAATGAAATATTCACAGCATCGACAGTGACTATGAATATGCTGGCATAGTTCTGAATCCACAAAATATAACAGACTCTCCATAGAGAAGACAGAAGCAAAACATTTATTCAGACACCAGAAAGCCAAATCCCAACCTTAGTCCCATTACCATTACAGGTGTCCTTCTATGGGTTTGTATGTACATCCTCAGCTCACATCTAAAAATGAGCCCCAGATTTGAAGAGTTTTCCAAGCAAGATCCTAAGTGTTTTCATATTCACTTTCCAGATACATTTTCAATATATCAGATATATGTCTCCCTGCTCCCTTGTCCTTTATGAACAGCAAATAGATCTCTGTCATAGCATCAAAAGGATGGCACTGAATTCAGCAGTACTGACCTTAACCTTGGAAGTAGCCTGTAGCATAATAAGTTCAGAAAATGCAACCTTGTAATTTCCTGGAACTCAGCATTTCAAGTAAAGGGCCTGGTCCTAATTACTATCATTTTAATGCCTTTGTCCATCAAACTTCAGCGCTTTCCGAAATTATTCAGCACAGGCATGTGGTGCCAAATAGCCTCTCATTCACAGGAAGCAGCAGCATGCAGGAAGTCTGGGATGATTTATCTCACAAGTTTTATACGACTTTAGGAGCAGACATAGTGCTGAAATGAAACCAAAACCTTTTTTGCCCTAAGGAGGAGGGGAGGATTATTATTCTGATCATAAGGTTCTCTGTTGGATTTATGCTCACCTTCACATGCTATTGTGTTGCCAAACTCAAATTCTCAGTTTGGGCTGAATCACTCTTGGGGTTTCTCCTGGCCCTAGGCTAAAGTAAAAGCTGAGGGATTGGATTCTAGCAGATTCATTTAGGGCAACTGGAAAACTATGAATAAGTGGATGAATGAATAGATGGATAAAAATGTCTTAAGTACTTACTATGTACCAAGTATTAGAATGACAAATAGAAAGCAAGGCAGTCCCTGTGCTTAAGGAGCATTCTAAAGGGGGAGATAACACACAAACAAGGAAAGTTCCCCTCAGCCTTAGAGTATAGGCACAAAGTACATGGTAATGCATTTTCTTTAATATTCATTTTTATTGATAAAATATCATCCTTATTTGTGTTGTTGAACCATTGGACAGTGCCAAGCACTCTGATGGTGAGAACTTTCTTTTCAGGGAACTTTAGTAGCTATGACTACTGAGGAGGTGGTGTCATAGCACCCCAAATTAGTTATTTGGTAGCATTTCCACAAGGGTTGCTTCCTGAGAAGATAGCTGTGGGAACTAACATGGAATCAGAATCAGTGATCTGGAGTGTGCTTCTATTCCCAAGGATTCAGGGTCCTGGGTTATCTCCATCAGGGTCTAAGTGGAGGTAGCAATGGTAGTTTGGCCTGAGTGGCACATTCTGCCTCCTGTCTTTCAGCCAAACTAGTTTGGAAAAATTAATTTTGGTCCCAAAGGAACCCTGTTGAGTTCAATGTAATAAGGGTCAAAATGCATTTTTTTGAGGATAAAATAGGAAGGCATATTGAATCTTAATATTTCCATTTAGGAAAAAAGGCACACAGTATTCTTGTTACACTCTAGAAAGCCTCCCTTGGACAGGTGGAGTGAGCCTGATCCCAGGTCAGATAGCTATCAAAACCACATGCAGGTCAGTTGTATCTCTGTTTGATGGAAGCATCCATACATTTATACCATGATAACAGTAATGGACAATTATTCATATCAACAATATAGAAGCATTGTGGTGTAATGAACAGAGAGCTGTCTCCAAGCCAGGAAGACAAAGGGGTTGTCTCACCTATGATATATACTGATCTGATGATTGAGCAGTCACTGAATCTCTCAGTGCCATAAGGCATTCTGCTAAGACTAGAAATTGCAAGAGAAGGTGCTAACCAACTTTGGCAGAGAGAGTTTCCTCCCCAAATAGTTTTCTATACCAATGAAATCACAGATTCTATGCCAATCCCTAATATTTATAATAATAATAATAATAATAACATTTAGATAAGAGTTTTGCAGTTTAAAAAACAGTTTCTTCATAACATCTCAGTAGAGTAGACAAAATGACAATCCCTTTTTATATAGCTCTTTTAAGTTTACAAAGCATTTTACTTACAATAGCCTTATGAAGTGGGTAATAAATGTAGGATATGTATCCTCCGGTCTGTGGTCCTGGATTGTTAAGTTGGTATTTCTCCAGGGTCTGTAGGTACAGTGACATTTCCAGTTGGCTTCAGTATCAGAGTAGTCCTGATTGGTTAGTCAGTGTAGGTTGACAAAGGATGTAGGAGGAAGAGTGTGGGGAGTTTAGAAGGAATAAGAGAATATGGAATAAGAGGAATGACAGCTGACTTTGAAGGTGGATTTCATTAGGGATGTTATTAACTTCTGCCTAGATAGAAGAGATTTGGATCATTTATGTAGCTAGCCAGTATGGGGAGGAGTTCTTTGTGCCTATCCCTAGGCAAGGACTTGATACATTGGATGGTGATGTATATCTGCAACCATAGTAATGGATTTCTGATCTTCGACTCTCCATGATAGGTTTTGTGGTCATGGTTCCTGCGTTTTCTCTGTCACTCTTGAGTCAAGTAGCATCAGGAGTTCAGACAAATTGCTTGTGACCAGCACTTGTGGCAAGTCTTAATCCTAATAAGTCCCCTGTTCATAGCACCACATGCCTTAAGGCAATGCCAGGGAAAGACTCTAGGGGCTCACTCCTTTGAAATGCCAATGGGAGGGAATGGTTTTTGCTTGGTGGATAAAAGCTTGCAGTTAATGTGAGTTGATGATTAGAGAGTTTATGTAAACTTTTGTCAATTTTTTTTACATTCCTATACATCTTTCTTTTTTAAAAAATATTTACTTTTAACATTCTTTCCTTTTTAAATGTTGAGTTCCAAATTTTCTCCTTCCCTCCTACCCCTCCCCTACCTACTGAGAAAACAAACAATATATCAATTATACATGTGAAATCATGCAAAATGTATTTCCACATTAGTTATATTGCAAAAAAAGCAAAAAAAGGTGAAAAAACTATACTTCAATTTGCACTCAGAGTTCATAAGTTTTCTCTCTGGAAGTGAAAAGCATTTTTAATCAGGAGTCCTTTGGAATTGTCTTGGATTACTGTATTAATCAGAGTAGCCAAATCTTCCACAGTCGATCATCATTACAGCATTGATCTTACTGTGCACAATAGTCTCCTGGTTCTTTGCACTTCATTTTGCATCAGTTCATATAGGTCTTGCCATGTTTGTTTTTTGTTTTTTTTTCCTGATACCACCCATCCATCCAATTAACTTTCAAGTCATCTTTGATTTCCCCCCTTTCCTGCACTCTCTCAGCCAAACCGATCCCTGCTAGTAGTTCAGACATAACTGACATCCTAATTCCTTCCTTTGCATATGGATCTTTCTTAATCTAATTAAAATGCTTTGACTTTGAGGTTAAAGTCAATGAAACAACAATTAGATCCAGTAAAGGTTCCTCATGGGGTGGAGTTAAGGCCAATGACAGATAAATAACTTTAGTTGAGATCCCAGGAGCAATAGCAAAAAAGGTCCAGTGTTGGGATTTGATGAACTATTTATAGGCCACACTCTTGTCTTTCCTGTAGGACAAAGTGAAGACATGGGGAGATGCTGTAAGAAAAACACAGTAGTTTGCATGAACTGATGCAAAGTGAAGTGAGCAGAACCAGGAGAATGTTGTACACAGTAACAACAATATTATACAATAAAGAACTATGAATGACTTCACTATTCTCAATACATGATCCAAGACAATCCCAAAGGACTCATGATGAAGCATGCTCTCTGCCTCCAGAGAAAGAACTGAGACTGTCTGAATATGGACTGAAGCATGCTATTCTTTCCTTCCTTCCTTCCTTCCTTCCTTCCTTCCTTCCTTCCTTCCTTCCTTCCTTCCTTCCTTCCTTCCTTCCTTCTCCTTCCTTCCTTCCTTCCTCCTTCCTTCCTTCCTTTCCTTCCTTCCTTCCTTCCTTCCTTCCTTCCTTCCTTCCTTCCTTCCTTCCTTCCTTCCTTCCTTCCTTCCATTTGTGCAGTGTCTTAAGTTTTACAAGCCCCTTTCCTCCCAACAACCCTGAGGAAGCTAGTGCTCTTGGTATCTTTTTCATTTTATAGATGATGAAACTGAGGCTTAGAGAAGGGATTTATCTATGATCTTAAAGCTGGTAACTCTCAACACAGAATTTGAATTCAGAACTCCTGATCACAAGTCCAAAACTTTCTCCAAAACAATAGTACTATCCTTTCCAGGACCAATCTCATTCCTCCTTCTTAAATATGCTAATAATCAAATGAGGTGCCTGGGTAGAAAGTCCTATTATATCAAGCCAATGAAGCTCCTCAAGTTATACAGATTGGTTGAACCCAGAGCACCTATTATTTTAAGTTACAGCTTTAATGCTTTCATCTCTATAAAATGAGACTAATGTGCCAAGGTTGCTTGTAAATGGGATATTAGTTATTGAAACCAGTCAGCCAAGTTTGTGAGAACTAAGCTTCCGCAGCTAAGATACCTGTGGTGGGGGTATATGTAAACATCTTGATGCATTTTTGATAAGCCATCATCCATACACACACACACACACACACACACACACACACACACACACAGGGTGGGGGAAGAGAGAGAGAGAGAGAGAGAGAGAGAGAGAGAGAGAGAGAGAGAGAGAGAGAGAGATTACCTAGAGAAACAAAGAAAGCCCGTTTCTTCTTAAGCCACTCTTTTCTGCAAGTTATGTTTTTAGTCAGTTTCATAGTCTTGAAGGACAATTTCATGTCAACATATGACATGAAATATCTCACGACATCACCCTACTGTCCCTCTGCTTTGTACCTCTGCTCCAATTTTTCTTCCTTTCAGAATATGATCAGAAAACCACATGTTATTTGTGTGGTCAAAAGGAAATCTCACCAAAAACACAAAAGGAACCAAAGAGTAATAACACAGAAACAAACTTGACATATTTTTCTTTATTCTCTGATTTATTCAAAATTTCCCTATTAGCAAGTCCCTGTTAGCAAGGCAGACATAAAGCATTACAAGTTCTCTTCTCTTTGGTCTTCACCACACACGGTGTTCTTATTTGAGTAAACTTGTACAGTGAATATACACCAGGCAATTCTCCTAAATGACTTTCCCAGTTGCTTTTTTAAAATGGAATAGACTCATCCATGAGATAATCACGTACTCCTGACTGAAGGGATGTAAAGAGAGGCTGGATATCACGGCATAATGAAAAAAGTCCTGGGATTATATCATATAACATGTCAATTTCTTTGAAAACCTTAAAGTGCTATATAAATGGTAATGATTATTATTATAGTTAGAACATTTGGTTTCAAATCCTGGCTCTGACTAGGTAATATGACCTTGGACAAGTAATTTTGCCTTTCTAAGATCTGTTTCTTTATCTTTAAAATGGATATAATATATGTGTTACCTGCACAGCTCTCTTGGGGAAATAATTTTTCAAATCTTAAAGCTCTACAGAAAGGTATTACTATTATGATGATCAATGTTAGAGAGGTGATCCACCCATGGAATGACGGATTGGACTAGATCAGGAGTTCTCCAGCTGGGATCCATGGACCCCTTATGATTAGTCAACCAATCAATCAAAAAGCATTTAACAAGTACCCACTATGAGTCAGACACTGTGCATTGGGTGATGTGGATAGATTTCAGGGGAGTCTATCAATCTGAATGGGAAAAACCACATCTTTACTTTAATATAATTGGTGTCCTTTGTAGTCCTATGTATTTTGTTTTATACATTTAAAAACATCTTCTTTATTTTCTTTCCCTTCCTTCCTTCCTTCCTTCCTTCCTTCCTTCCTTCCTTCCTTCCTTCCTTCCTTCCTTCCTTCCTTCCTTTCCTTTCCTTTCATTTCTTTTTGTTATTGTATTAGATAATAGTGGAATAGCTGAGTCAAAATATATGGAAATTTTAGATTATTGGAATGCCATAATTATCAGTGACATGATGGTATTGTAGTATATGACTAGTAATGGAATCTCTGAGTCAAAGGATATGGGGATTTTATTTTTGCATAATTCCTGACTGTATTCCAGAATGCTTTTACTATTCACAACTCCACCCAAAAATGTATTAATGTGCCTATTTTTTGATAACCCTCTCTGATAACCCATCTGCTATAGTCTTTCACAGCTATGTGGTGCAATGGATAGAACACTGGACCTGAGTTCAAATCCAGTCTCAGGCACTTGCTAGATGTATAACCCTGGGCTAGACACTCAATCTTTTTCAGCCTGTTTCAGAAACTGTAAAATGAAGATTATAACAGTACTGACTTCTCAGTGTAGTTGTGAAGATTAAATGATGTAATATTTGCAAAATGCTTTAAAAAGTGATGTAAATGCTAGCTATTATTGTTATCATTGTCAACTTGCTGAGAGCAAGTGTATGAACCTTAGGAGTGTTTTTATTTGCATTTTTCTTATTGTTAGTGATTTAGACCATTCTTATATATGGTTTTTAATTAACAATTCTTTTGAAAACATTATCAGTGACATTGATGGCATTGTAGTATATCACTAGTAATGGAATCTCTGAGTCAAAGCATATGGGGATTTTATTTTTGCGTAATTCCTGATTGCATTCTAGAATTCTTTTACTGTTCACATATCTTTTGTCAACTTTTCTATTGGGGAATAGCTTTTGACCTTATATGTTGTAGCTTATCTTCTATATCTTATCTTATATCTTATATATAGTTATATATATATATATATATAAATATATATATATTATATTATACACATATCTGAGAAATTTAGTATAAAATTTTCCCCAGTTGATTGCTTCCTTTTTTATTCTGGTGTACTAATTTTGTTTAATACAAAGGTTTTTCTTTTTTTTTAACCATACAAAGATTTTTCAATTTAATGTAACAATAATTATCTCTTCACAATTGCTTTTACCCCTTGTTTGGTTAAGAATCCATCCCCTACTCACAGTTACAAAAGGTATATAATCATCTTCTCTTCAAATTTGTTTAATGGTATCATCTTTACTATTCATGTTCCATATCCATTTTGAATATATTGTGGATTATGGTGTAAATTTTGGTGTAAATTTTGTCTAAATCTAATTTTTTCCCACTTTTCTGGAAGTTGTCACCAAATATGGAATTCTTTCCTAGGTAATGTATGTTTTGGGGTTTAGTGAAGACTGTTGCATTAAATTCAGTTGTTTCTGGTTCTTTCTTATTTGGTCTGTTCTACTGCTCTTCTTTTCTGTTTTTTAGCTAGTGCCAAATGATTGTGATGACTTCTGCTTTGTAATAAAGTTGGAGATCTGGAAGTACTATTTTCCCTTTATTTCTATCCTTTTCCTTTTGATACTCTAGATATTTTTCTTCCTCCAAATGAATTCATTATTACTTTCTCTATTTCTGTAGAGAATCCCTTGGTAATTTGGTATAATACTAAGTCTGCAAATTAACTTTGGTAGTATTGTCATTCTATCATATGGACACAGTCTAGCCAGTAATAGACTTTTATGGTCAAATTCTTTTTTTTTTATTGTTTGTTCATTTTCCTATCCTACTTCTTGATTTGGAACTTGAGGTTAATATTGGGTTCTGTTCCCAGCATGGGAGTGGGGGAAAAGCTCTGTCTCGAGCCTCAGGCTTTTTTGAACTATTATTTTCACAGCTAGTTGTGGAGTTTTTGACGTTCAGTGCTTCCAAGGTAGTGTGATCTGGGAAGAGGTGAGGTCACTGCTCTCTCGGTGTACAGTTTGGCCCTTACTCAGGGCCCTACCTCCCTTAGGACTAGAAGTGATATTCTTCCCCAGTGTCCTGGATTCCTTTAGTTCCTCAGTGCTTTCATTTCCTTTTGACTTAAATTTCTCCTTTTACCCTTGAATGGTGACTCAGAAGTGGGCATAGGCCATGGAACTGCCAAACAGTATCTGGTCCTGCAACCAGTGCTAGCATAGGAGTCTACTGTAATCTCTTTCTGACAAGTTGCTGGGTCCTCTTACTATCTCTGGCCTGAGAGCTCCTGAAGCTGCTTCTGCTTCTATCCCCACCCCTGGTATTTCATCC
Source organism: Gymnobelideus leadbeateri (assembly GCA_011680675.1). Taxonomy (NCBI): domain Eukaryota; kingdom Metazoa; phylum Chordata; class Mammalia; order Diprotodontia; family Petauridae; genus Gymnobelideus; species Gymnobelideus leadbeateri. Next base: position 538,078 of record WOXC01004162.1, read on the forward strand.
ATGTGGGCTCTGGGCCAATCTCCTCCCCTGAGTCACAGATCTCTATTTCTTACTTCCTGTGTTGTCTTGTGCTGGAAGAAGCTCTCACTCTGAACTTTTGTTGGTTCTGTCACTCCAGAATTCAATGTGAGGTGTTTGTTTGGAGGAAAATTTTGGGAGAGCTTGGCTGAGTCTTCTCTACTCTGTCATCTTGGCTCTGCCTTTTGGAGTCCCTTTTTAAAAACTTCTTAAATCTGGCTGACTCTCAACTGATAATCATGTATAGTAGTGGGGGCTCATGACACATAGCAGTAAAAAAAACAACCTCTCCAGCCTATTAGGGCTATGCCTATAGTCTGGACAGGACATAGTAGATGAACTTTGGATACCTGACTCATTGATTTGAATAGTAGTTGGGACAGGCACTCTAGAGCACGTGTTACCCATATTTGTACTTATTCACTATGAATTTAGACTATATACATTTATATGTGTGCTTGTAGTTTCCACATTAGAATATAATCTCCTTGTGAGTTGAGATTGTTTCATTTGTGCCTCTATCCCCAGCACCCAGCACTATGTCTGGTATAAGGTAGGTGATTAATACTTGCTCATTGACTGATTGATGGGGAATGTCTTGATGGGCAGTAGAGGGTGCCTGGAAAGACCTCTGGGTTCCGTTCTCCATATAGTTGCTTGTTCTGAGTCAAAAGAACAGGGATCCCTGCTATGGAAAAATTTGTCAGCTCCCTTATCCCAGAGGGGCATCAAATTTCAGTAACCTGACAAAGTATTAAACAGGGAGTCAGAAGAACATCTCTCCAGTCCTGGCTCTGAAATTAGCTTTGGGTTTTGTATTTCCTCCTCCATAAAATTAGGGGGCTGAACAAGGTGGTGTTAAGGGCTATTTTAGTTTTTAAAGTCCACGAGATTTAGGTTCCATTGACTACCTCAAATCTGGTTTGATTTCAATAAGAGGTGAACGAACCTTCTTCAGTGACATTTACAAGTCCTTTCCTCTCTCTGAAGCCTGTTTTCTCATTTGTAAAATCCAGCAATTAGACTAGTTGATCCTTAATCTCCCTTCCAAGTGTGACTTTTCTTGAGAGTTTTGCAGTGGTGGTCGTGAGGGGGGGGGAGGGTTGAGATTGATTTTAAGCCCTCTTTCAAAACCATCTCCCAAAGCATCTAATCCATTTGTTAGAGTTAGCCGTTAATCCTCACTCCAACCCCAACCCCAGGAAGGGGCCTGAGTGCCTAGTCATTGTGAATAATTAGTTTAAATAGGAAGCTTCCAAATGTCCTTATGTCTCTGGGGGGGAATGGGTGAGTAGTTTCTGTCTCCCCCAGGAGGATGGGGCTGCCACCTACCTGTGAATGTCTTTAGTTCTGCTTGTCACAGTTACAATTTATTGAGCTGGTCCCAGGGACAAACATTCCTAATTAATGGCTCTGAGAAGAAGTATTTGTAGAAACCCATTTAGAAAGGCAATGATAAAAGCCCTTAAAGAACCAAACCTCAATTGAGCCCAAAGAGGTGAGTTGCAATGTAACCGTCTGGCATTGGGCTGCTGGTTTTATTTGAAGCCATGTTGATGCTGTTGGTTGATTTGAATATTTTAATGAATGATTTTATTGTGATTCTGCCCTGAGGTCATCTTAAGCCATTTTTTTTAAAAAGGGCCTCTTAAATGAGTGGATAAATAAACTCAAGTCTTGGCCTCCCAACCTGACATGCTAACTCCTGCACAGCTCTGGCAGGAGCCATCACAACATGGACCTCTGTGCAATGTTTATGAGACGTACTCTAGCTTGTTAGAGCATTATCTCATCTCTGACATGATCTTGTGCCATGAAGCCCTAGTCTCTCTCCTTTCTATTCATTTTAAGTCTATCTCTGTCTGTCTCTATGTCTCTCTCTCTTCTCTCCTCTCTTTGTCTCTGTTTCTCTCTCCTCTCTTTTCTCCTCTCTCTCTCTCTCTCTCTCTCTCTCTCTCTCTCTCTCTCTCTCTCTCTCTTTCTCTCCATTTCCATCTCTCTCCATTTCTGTCTCTCTGTTTCTTTCTGTCTCTGTTTCCCTGTCTGTTTCCGCTCTGGTTCTCACCTCTAAATATGTGATACCTACATATTAATGGACTCTATCTTTTATCAGAGAAGTTGAGTGGTGGCCTGTCCAAAATGGTGGGGATGCAGATACACAGGGAAGTAAGCAGAACCAGGAAAACCACAGACATAATGACCACAATAATGCAAGTGAAAAGTGAAAGGAGCACTGAGATGAATCTGAATGTCATGAAATTTTAATGTCTGATTTTATCCTATGGGAAACAATGAAGGAAGGATTCTCCCTCCTTTCCTTGGTGGTGATGGTGGAGGGGTGTAATGGAAATGCAGATTTAAAGATCTTCCCTGCCCCTAGCTTAAGTGCACCTGGAGCCTGTGGTGGGAGGCTTGTTTTTCAGGAAAGCCCACACCTTGATACTTTGTGATTGGGCAGTGGGTCAAGGAGGTTGTTACAATCTTTGAGCTAGGAGAAGGCTATATAAACTCTGAGGAGAGGCTTTGCTTTGGGGCTCACTTTGAGAAGTGTTGTGTGATTTGACCAGATGAGACTCTGGGAAGCCGTTGTTGAGAGCCCCCCGGCTTTGAAAACCCAGATGTTGATGCTTCCCTCTCTGGTAACTGTGATTTGGTATTGATGTATGTAATGTTGGGACAGTTTGGAAGCCTGTCTGTAACTCTGAAGTTCTGTAACTCTGAAGTTTGGGGTGCTGACCTTTTTCCCCTGAACTAGGTAATGTGTGTTTGTTTGATTAAAGTGTGCTTGTTAACTGATTTTGAGTTGCTTTCCTTTTGAAAAGCAGATCTAAGAACCTGTGTTGGCAGTCACCCTGGGGATATTGGGGTGCTTGCTGCTACAAGGGGGTAGGTGCAGATAGTTCGGTGTGTTGTCAGATATAGTCACGGCTTCCATTGGCTTGTATACCTGTTTTCCCTGCCTTACCTGTGCCTCTTGGAATCTCGAGCTTCTTCAAAAATTCAGCTCAAGCAGCAGCTTCTCCATGAACCCTTTCCTGACCCTTCCTGGTTCCCATTTGCTAACTCCCTCCTTCCGCAAATTACTTTGTCTTTATTTTGTGTTTTTTGTTGTTTAGTTGTTTTTCAATCATGCTTGATTCTTTGTGATCCAATTTGGGGTTTTCCTGGGAAAGATTCTGAAGTCTCTTGCCATTTCCCTCTTCAGCTCATTTTACCAATAAAGAAATTGAGGTCAGCAGGGTTAAATGACTTGCCCAGGGCCACACAGCTAGTAAGTATCTGAGGCCATATTTGAACTCAGGAAAATAAGCCTACCTGACTCCAAGCCCAGCTCTTTATCCGATATCTAGCCGCCCCATTTTGAGTTTAATATATTTGTATTTACATATGTAGATTTGTCTTGAGGGTAGGGACCAGTTTACTTTTGTTTCGTATCCCCAGCACATAGGACAGTGCTCTGGAGTCAGTCAATAAACATTTCTTAAGCTCACACTACTGCCAGGCACTGCTCTCAGTGCTAGGGTGCATAAAGAGGCTAAATATATAATAAATATATATATATATATATATATATATATATATATATATAATATAAATAAAATAAATATATAAATATAATGGGGGAGACAACATGCAAACAAATATGTATAAAGAAGCTAAATTATAGGATAAATGGGGAATGATTAACAGAGGGAAGGCATTAGAAGTTAGAGGGACTGGAAAAAGCTTCTTCTAGAAGTAGGGATTTTGATGGAGACTTGAAGGAAGCCAGGAAAGCTTTGGAGACAGTGATGAGAAGCAAGAACATTCCAGGCACAAGGGCCAACCAAAGAAAATTCCCAGAACTGAGAGGTGGAGCATCTTGTTTGTGGAAAACCCAAGAGGCCAGTGTCATTGGATCAAAGAGTATATGGAAGAGGAAGATGTAAGAAGACTGGAAAGGTAGGAGGGGGCTAAGTTATGAAGGGCTTTGAATGCCAAACAGAGCATTCTGTATTTGATCCTGGAAGCATTAGGAAGGCACTGGAGTTTACTGAGGTGTGGGTGGTGGTCACATAAACAGATCTGCCCTTTAGGAAAATAACTTTAGTGGCTAAATAGCAGATATCTTGGTGCGGGAAGAGATTTGAAGCAGGAAGGCCTACCACCAGGGGTCAGGTGATGGGGGCCTACACCAGAGTGGTAGCAGTATCAAAGAGAAAGTGGCAGATTCAACAGATTTTGTAAAGGTGAAATTGACAGATTGGTTATAGGAGGAGGAGAGGGTGAGGAATCCAGGATGATTCCTACATGGTGAGCTTGTAGAATTGGGATTCCTACATGATGAGCCTGGGGAATTGGGAAAATGTTGGTACCCTCACCTTAATAGGGAAATTTAGAAGTACAGGCAGTCTAGGGGGAAATATACTGAGTTCAGTTTGGGACATGTTGAGTTTAAAATGTTAACTGGATATTCAGCTTGAGCCTATCTCCAATAGGATGTGAGAGTAGAGATTAGGAGAAAGGTTAGAGCAAGATAGGTAATTTAAGAATTATCACCATAGAGACAGCAATTAAATCCAAGGGAGCTGATGAGATCACCAAGTGGAATAGTATGGAAGGAGAAGAAAAAAGAACCCAGGACAAGGACACCTATAGTAAGAAAGTGTGGTCTAGATGAGGATTCAACAGAGGAGACTGACAAGGGAAGTGACAGATGGGGGAGAACTAGGAGAGAGAAGTATCCCAAAAACCTGGAAAGAAGGGAGCATCAAAGGGAGGAGAGTAATTATCAGTGGTAAAGGCTGCAGAGGGGTCAAGAAGAATGAGGACTGAAGAAAAGGTCATAGGGTTTAGCAGTTATTAGTAACTTTGGCGAGAGCAGTTTCAATGGGATGATGGGGTCAGAAGTCCATTTGTTGGAGGTTAAGGAGAGACTGAGGGGAAAAGAAGGAGAAGAACCTATTGTAGATGACCTTCTCAAGGAGTTTACCCGGACAGGGCAGAAGAGATAGAAGATGAGAGTTAGCAGAGATGTAAGGATCAAGTGAGGATGGGGATTTATGGGCATGTTTGTAGGCATCAGGGACAGAACCAGTAGACAGAAAGAGACTGATGATAAGTGGCAGGGCAGAGTAGGGATTTCAGAGGGGGCAATGTGTTGGAGGAGACGAGGTGAAATGGGCTAGCCAGTGCAGATAGAAGAGCTTTCCTTGGTAGGGCGTAGGGCTACCTCATCATGTGAGAGAGGGGTAAAGGAGGATATAGTGGCAGAAGAAATCCAAATGATATGAAATGAGGAAGAGGGAAGAGGAAACTTGATTTTTTTCTCATTTTTTTCCTGTAAAATATAAAGTAAGTTTCTTAACTGAGATGGTGGGAGAAGAGGAGTGGGATATTGAGTTGATAAGGGAGGTGTGGAAGGATTGCCTAGCAGCAGTAAGGGCCCAGTTGAAGTTGTATAATATAAATTTGTATTGGACCCAATCAGGACAGTTGTGTGTGATTTTCCCCCACCTTGTTTAGTAGTACATCTGTATGATTAAAGATTGTAGATGGTGGGAGTGATCCAAAGCTGAGGTTTTATTGGGCACAATTCGGGACAGTCTCAAGAAAAGAGGACAGTAATAGAGCTGAACTGGTTCACCAAGTTTCACCAACTGGGGAAAATGGGAGAGTGGTTAGTGCAGTGGAGATGGCCTGGGGGAGAACTAAAGCATTGAGGGACTGGGAGTCGTTGTACGGAAGAAGAGTAGGGCCTGGTAAAAGAAGGCAGAGGGAGAGGTGGAAAGCTGATAGATTATGGTCAGTTTAAGAAATTTCAGAATTCAGAAGTGGTGAAATGGAAGATGGGAAGTGAGTAGGTTGAGAACTGAATGAATGGTTAGGGTATTTGAGGGAGAGTCAATATTGCACAGAGAAGTAGTTAATAAATGCTTGGTGATTGAGTCTTTGTTAAAAGGGAAGGCTCCCAGGGAGGTGGGTGGGGATTGTTAGGGAGGGTGGATATCTAGATAACTGTGATGTAAAACAGAAGGCATTAATGAAAGGAGAGAGAGAGAGAGAGAGAGAGAGAGAGAGAGAGAGAGAGAGAGAGAGAGAGAGATGGACAAGGACAACAAAAATAAAGCAAACAAATTAGTAATGACACTGTACATCTACTGAACTCTTAAATCTTCTCTGGGTACACTGGAATCCTAACTCTAGGGGATTCACATAGAGTGCATCCTTTGAGGTTCCTGGCAGAAATCGTAGTCTCCCCTCGAGGCATTCCACTGTTCCAATTCCAGAGTTCAGAATACTTTAAGACAACAGATAGGCTGCAGTCGAGACACCAGGCCTCTAACCATGCTGAATTCTTAGCTATAAACTGTAGTCATAAATATGTTGGCTGAGTTGAAAATTTTCCACTGGACAAACGTTCTACAATAATTAGTAGTACAAGGCTCGCTACCACATGATCACTGTCTCCAAGTAATTGAAGGGCTGTCATGTGGGAGGCATCAGACCTGTTCATTCTTGGCCCCAGAGGGCAAAACTAGGAACAATGACTTCAAATTGAATAGAGACAGATTTAAGCTCAAGAGAAGGAAAAATTCCCTAACAATCTAAGCTAATTCAAAATGAAAAGTGAAAGGGGCTGCTTTGGGAGGTGGTGGATTCCTCATCACTAGAAGTTGTGGATAGGAAATTGGATGACCTCAGGGAGAGATTTCAATTTTAGGTATGGGTTAGATTATGATTTTTGAGGCTCTCTCAACTTTGAGATTCCACTGTCCAAAAGCCACCCGTTTTGTGGGACTTGCTTTGTTTCATCCAGCTGGGATCAACTCTCTCGCTTCTCCCAAAGGCTATCTTATACCTCTTCTATGCATTTATTATTTTCTTTCTTGTATTATCGATACTGTTGATATTGTAATCTCCTCTATTAGATTGTAATCTCCTTGAAGGTAGCTAATTCATCTTCACATTTCCCAGTGCTTAGTTTAAGGTAGGCTGTTGCCTACAGTTCTGTTACGCTAACATATCCTTGGGACACAGAAAGTAATAAGCAAATGTTTGAATTGAATTGAAGATAGAAAGGAAGGAAGGAAGAAAGAAAGAAAAAGGTAGAAAGAAAGAAAGAAGATAAAGAAAGGAAGGAAGGAAGGAGAAGGAAGAAAGAAAAAAAGGAAGGAAGGAAGGAAGGAAGGAAGGAAGGAAGGAAGGAAGGAAGATGATAGATACCCTGCCATAGGCTTGAGTCCCCCCACACCACCCCATTTCTGTTCCTCTCTCTTTTAGGGGCAGTGTGACTACCCCCTAGGTTTCATTTAACCACTTATGACGGGATTACCATTTACAAAGGGATATTTACTTCAAAGATATAGCAAGAACAAATATACAAATACTTTCCCTAACACATTGGAGGCATAATACCCCCTATACTGCTTTGATCTGTGGTGAGGGGAAGGAGATTAGGTTTATAGTTTAATGTAGTTCCATATTACTACTATCACTGCTGCTACTACTATTACACTGACAATAGCTAGCATTCATATATGTGTGTTTTATACAACTATACATTTTTGTTGTTCATTTGCTTTAGTCATGTCTGACTTTTTGTGATCTCATTTGTGGTTTTCTTTGTTCTTTGCCAAGAAAAACTGGAATGGTTTGCCATTTCCTTCTCCAGCTCATTTTGCAGATGAGGGAACTGAGGCCAATAGGGTTAAGTGACCTGCCCAAAGTTAGTAATTATCTGAGTCCAGATTTGAACTCAGATCTTCCTGACTCCAGACCCAGCACTTTATCTACTGTGCCACCTAGCTATTCCATAATTATACATGTTCATATATAGATGTGCATAGATATGTAGGTTTGCATATATTTTAGCTTTGTTTATATTGGTATAGGGAACTCCCTATGAGAAAACTTCTCTTACCACAGTAGATCTGCATATGATCTGAAATTTATGGTCTTAGAGTACTGGGAGGGGTGAAGTCATGTACCTTGTCCAGCATCACCCAGCCAAAATGTGTCAGAGCCACATTTTCCTGACTTGGAGACATTGTTTATCCACTAGGCCACTTTGTCTCTCAAATTGAATATTAATATTAAGGAATGATTCCTGTGAGATCTCTGTAGAAAGTCAAAAATATCTGTTTCATTTCTTATAGAGGAATCCAGGTCCTGCCTTTGACATTCCTCCCTGGACAGACTGCCAGGAGGTGATACTTCAGTATTCTCACATGTATGGTGGAGAATGATGTTACTTTCAAGATGTTGGGTTGCTTTATGGAATTTCACAGCAATGTAGCCTGGTCCAGGAAAACAACAACGGGCTTGTATGGACACACTGGGTGGAATGCTATCAGGGGCTCACACTGTAAACCACTAATCATGGCTCAAGCATTCACGCCCACCCTTCAAGTTTTGCTTCTATAGGGTAATAACCTAGCTGGCACCCCAGGTCATGTTGCAGCTTCCTCTCTCCGCATGATACGAGGCCAGACATCTTACAGCTACATAGAACAGCACTGTCCATTTAATTGGTAACTGGAGAGTGTAGTTCAATAAACTGCCAAGGCCTGAGGCTATAGTGTTTATTACAAGAGTAGTAAAGCTCAGAGTACACAGTTAACACTGGTCTATCCAGACTGAGCTTTAAGTTAGAAGGAATTGAACAGGGTTTATAGCCAAGAACCATGGGATTGCAGGACTGAGAACTTGGAGATCATCCAATTTGATTCCTTTCCCCTTTTTTTTTAGACAAAAGAGGAAACTGAGACCTAGAAAGGAGAAATGACTTGCTAAAAGTCACACAGCTATTAAGAAGTCCATGGCTGTGCTGGCGCAATGCAAAATTATATGATCATAGCATTTAAAGCCAGAAGAAACCTCAAAGTCCATCTCGAACAACTCTAACATTTTTTGAAACGAGCAATTTGAGGCCCAGAGAGATTGTCACTTATTCAGATTCACTTAAGTAGATACTACCAAGGCAAATTGGCAGTGATTTAGGTAAGTTGATCAGGTGTAGAAAGAGCATTGAATGCTATTTCTCTTTAATTGGAGATGACATTCAATATGGCAAACCATCTGGAATTAGGCTCCTAGATTCTCTATAAGGCTAAAAAATTGGATAATTGGATAAATGAGCAATAGTTTGGTGTATATGGACAGCTTGTGAGTGAGTAATGTTAAATCATGCAATAATTCCATGTGAGTGACTCTTTCCCTCTTTCTGATTGGAAGCCCTCACCTATGAAACTAGAATAGAATTATGTACCCCAGAGAGGGTAAAGTGAGTATGTTTTTGCAAGTGCTTCAGGATCTTTGTATCAAAGGGGCTAGAAATATTAATTCTAAATGTGAAATCTTCTTTGATAGCATAATAGGAGTCTATTTTTCAAATGTTGACAGCATCCCAGATGATTTGCTCATCATTAAAAATAGATCCTGTCTTGAATCTGAACTAATTACTTTGTGGAAGTGCAATTGATTTTTGTTAAAAGCAAAACAAAACAAGGGGAAACCCAACAAACATTTCAATATCTGACTAATACTCTTCCCCACTTCCCCCTCTGCCCCCAGTCTTGTTTTCTCCAGGATAAACATTTTTGTGTGCTCAGATAATAATTGTAGACTCCCTGTTAATATTGAGGTCTGTTATGGACATAATGTCTAATAATTCTACTGGAGACAACTCTGAAATACTTGAAGAAAAACTTTTCAAACACAACAGTGCAAACACTGAGTTCTCTATAATTTTTATCAACTCTAGAGAGCATACACCAAGAAAACAAGCCCATTGAATTTACAAACTAGTCCCTGGATGTGCAATTAGAATACTCTGGGTTCTGTGAGCAATGACAGGTTACAGGCACACTCCACTGAGGAATGTATATAAAACACTTTATAACACTAAAATACTATATAGATACAAGCTATTATGATCATATCCAGGCATAGAGGATATAGTATGTACATTATTACACTTAGCCTGACTAAGTTGAGCTTTCTTCTTCTTCTTCCCCTACCCAAAGAGACACAGACAAATAAAGAGGAGTTTACTGAGGATTTAAAAGGACAGCATAAAGGAAGCCATTGTAATAGACAATTCAGGAGACATGTTATATGGGGAGAGTGGAGATGGGGAGAGGGGAGCTCAGTTTATATTCTCATATTTGTAACTCTTAATAAGTTGCAAAACCTTCATGGTGGGATCTTGGTGGAGAGGAGTATGACCAAGTTCTTACCTGGCCTTGGCTTTCTTTCTTTCAGTACAATACTTCTCTGAAAACTTGGGATCTGTGTGCTTTTGAATGGGGAGGCAAGACCAGTCTTCTGGGCTGTCTGGTGGGGGGTATTTCCCAGGGACATATGTCATCCCAAAAATGGAAACTGGGTCTTCCATCTTCCATGCTTTAAAAGTCTCCAAGGCAAGGTTTCTATCACCTCTAGGTTATATTACAGTATTTACTCCTAGAATCAAATGAAAACTCCCCTGTTTGACATTTGAAGCCTGTTGGTACCTGTTGTCATCCTATCTTTTTCAGCCTTCTTACACATTCCCCTACACCTTCATGCATGTGCTTACACACACACACACACACACACACACACACACACACACACACACAGACAGAGGGGTTTTGCTTTTACTCCCATCTCTAGTCCCTATTCCTTTGTATTGACTGTTCCTCATGCCTGGAATTCTTTCCATCCACCATGCCCCCTCTGGAAATTACTAATTTCCTTCAAGATCTAACTCACATTCTATCTTCTGCATGAGGCCTTTCCTGCCTTCCATACCCCACCCCCAGCTTCAGTCTTGTACCCCTTTCTCACTGATCACCTATTGGGCATTTAAAGGCAAACAAGAAAACAATCCCTCCGTTCAAGTAGCTACATTCTATTGGGGTCATTAATACAATAGAATATTGGAACCCTTTCTTAATAGTCTTGTACATTTTACATGTGGATAATAAATACTTAAAATGAGGAAAATTGCCTCAATAATCTCCGACCCTCCTGAATGTTTCCTCAGCTGTCTCCAGTTGTCTAGATCTCTATCTTGTCACTGGACCCTGATGGCTCAGCAGGAGAGAGTGAGGCTGGTGACTTTACACAACCTCCCTCACTTAAATCCAATCCACTTGCATATCATTGCCTCACCTCCCTGATGTCATGGTTCTCTTTGAGAATGAAGGACAAGGGAGCAACTAGGTGGCACAATGAATAGAGCACCCTAGAGTCAGGAGGACCTGAGTTCAAATTCAGGCTCAAACACTTAACACTTACTAGCTGTGTGACTTTGGGCAAGTAACTTAACCCCAACTTCCCTGCCTTCCCCCCTCCAAAAAAAGAGAGAGAGAATGAAGGACAAACAACAGCAGCTTAGACTTACAAACTCTCAGGTCATCTTGTTCAATGTGCATCTAATTAAGAATTTCCCCTACAGTATATCCCATATGGGGTCACTCAGGCATAACTGTAATCCTCCACTGAGAAGGTCCTGCTATCTCCTGAGGCAGGTCATTCCAATTTGAGTTAACTCTAATTGTTATGAAGGTTTTTGGTCTTGGGAAGCTAAAATGGGCCAATTTATAATTCCTATCCCTTACTCCTGGTTTTGCCTTTGGGTCCCAAGTAGAACAAATTGAATCCTTCTTCAAGGTTGCATCCATCTTGGTAATAGCTATCATTCTCTCTCCCTCCCCCTCCAATACTGCTCTTCCCCACTTCCCCCTCTGCCCCCAGTCTTATTTTCTCCAGGATAAACATACCAAGTTCCTTCATTTAGTCCTCATATAACATAAACACCAGATCCTCGACCCTCCTTGCTATCTTCCTCTAAAAGAGAAGGTTTAAAAAATACTATTACTATGGGCAATGGAATAACCAATAAGAGGGAAAGTGAAAGGATAGCTTTTGCTACAATAGGGCTACAGTCAAAAGTAAATCAAATAAATCTGGAGTGAATCCAGTCAATGCAATTGTCTTGATGGTAGCCTTTATCAGCTAGGTATCTACTGAAGTTCTGTATTGGAAAATATTGGGTCATTTTAGAGACAAATGCTGGACTGCTTCCATTCCAGGATACAAATGTGCCCTCTCTTCTGATGAGACAAGACGCCTGTCTTCAATTGGGTGGCAGAGTGGATAGAATATAAGTCTTGGAGGCAGGAAGACCTGAATTCAATCCATTCTCAGATACCTACTGGCTCTGGGCAAGTCACTCAACCACTGTTTCCTTCAGTTTCCTTAACTGAAACATGAGGATAAAAACAGTACCTATCTTGCAAGATCGTTGTGAGGTTTAAATGGAATATTTGTAAAGCACTTAGTGTAGTTCCTGGCCCTGAGTAGGTGCTTAATAAATGCTTATCCTCCTTAATGTCCCCTGTGGGTTACAGCTCTGTTGTGGGGATGTGGGAAAGGGAAAGGGCCAGGGCCGACTAAGTATATTCCAGGACAAATTGACCTACCAGATCAAAAGGAGTCAGGGATTAGGGCAGCATTTCACATTCTAGATGCAATGATGCCTCTTAACATCTGGAATTTGCAAAGGAGAGGGGAGCTAGGGTTACAATTCAACAGCACACTTGGGATAAGAGGGCATTTCTGAAAGGAGGAAGGGAAAAGATGGCTAATGCATCCACAAAAATAAATCCTCCTAAATATAGAATTGAAAAGCTGGGGATCATCTAATACAACCCCTTACAGGACCAGCAAAAAGAGAGGTTATATAACTTTCTTAAGGTCACACAGCTGGTTAGCAACAGAGACAACTAGAATTTTTGTTGCTCATTTGTTTCAGTTGTGTCTGACTGTCTGTGACCCCATTTAGGGTTTTCTTGGCAAAGATACTGGAGTGGTTTGCCATTTCCTTCTCCACCTCATTTTATAGATGAAGAAACTGAGGCCAACAGGGTTAAGTGACTTGCCTAGGGTCACACAGCTAGGAAGTGTCTGAGGCTGGATTTGAACTCAGATCTTCCTGACTGTAGGCTGGTGCTCTATCCACTGTGTCACCTACTAGCCTAACTAGAACCTAGGTACCCTGATCACTATTCCAGAATTTTTGTCACCAAACAATCACTTCCTCAAGGATCCCCAATACTCTGTGTGTGTGTGTGTGTGTGTGTGTGTGTGTGTGTGTGTGTGGTGTAACATCAAAGTCCCTTAGTAGTTAGTGATGAATAATTAAATCATTTGTCAGAACAAAGGATGGAGCACCCTTGTCATCTGAAATCTAATTCCTTAATGAGAACTGTGACAAATCATAGAGAGGGAAGCATAATTGGGGGTGGGGGGTGGGAAGGGAGGATGTGAGATCTACCAGTAGATGTATTTGATTCACTGCTTGGGGACCTCTAGTGTGCATTATTGTGGCCAAGGTGTTTTCCTTCCAATTCTGATTGTTCCTAACAGGAAGGGGCCCCTAAGATTTCATATGTCTCTCTCATTTCTCACCATCCCCTCCATCTCTTCCTAAGACTCCTGTCTCTTCCTGGTGGGTTGTGATCTGTGAACAAATACTTCGGTGAACTGGGAGGGGCAGGACTTTCTGGTCAAAGGAGTGCTTCCAAGCAAGTAATTCTCTCTTAATTATTATTTTTGTTATTCTTGGTGTTTTGGGGATAAAAACACAGTGCAGTGGAAAGCGTGATTGACTGCCTTATTTTGTCGTTGCTCAGTTGTTCAGTCATGTTTTGACTCTTTATGACCACATGGACCATACTCTATCATCCCTGGGGTTTTCTTGGCAAAGATACTGGAGTGGTTTTCCATTTCCTTCTCTAGCAGCTTCCTTCTTTACATGTACATGAACCTGGCTTTGAGAGGGGAGCAGTATGTGCTCTGGAGTAAGAAGGGCATCTGAATTCAGATCCTGGAGCTTTCTACTGATTTCATAATATCATAGAATAGGGTCTGGGAGGGGTTGTAGGGACAGTTTAGTCTAAACTAAAGCCCAGAAAGTATCCCATCTAAGAACACAGTGATTGAAAGAGCCTGAGCTTGAGATCTGTAAGACCTTGGGAGCTTATCTAGTTCAACACCATTTATTTGACAAATGAGGGAACCAAGGCTAAAGAGTTGAAATGTCTAGTTCATTAAGACACAGGTAGTATATAGCAGAACCAGATTGTGAACTTATGTCCTTACATGCTAAATTCAATAGCTTGGTAAATTTTTTTTCCCTCACTACCCCAAAAGAATTTATCATGTTTTTTTTTATTATGATAAATTTTACATCAATGAAGTGTTTTTTTTGTTTATTTTCAAAAAGATCTGAGGCATAGGAGTCTGGGAATAAATGAAACTCTGTGGTTTGAGTTGTATTACTTAACTGTTGCTTTCCTGGGGCCTTTAAGTTGTTCTGAAATAGCATCATGATGTCACTGATACTAAAAGGTCTGTGAACAGGATTATCCTATCTATAGGGCCTCTGAAGATGTGGGCTGTTGGTTGTGGGGCTCAGAAGCTGAGGACGTGAGGATTTCTGACCTGGTATCCAGGACCGGCCTGTTCCAGCAAAGAGCCTGAGGTGTGCTGTCTGGGGAAGCAGCTATCAGCTTTCACTTTATATCTGCAGCCCTAGAACACATGGTTTGCTGCATGTGGTCAGTCTTTTGAACAGATTTTCTCCTTTCTTCTCTTGCATTTTCCCACACCCACTCCCATTTGTTGCTGGCTGCCCTCCCAGCCTCTCTCTTCACTAGGGACTCATATTAATAGCTGGATCTCTGTAGGCTCAGAGATGTAGTCCCCTGGTGAATGTGTAGGCATGAACCAGCTGTGCACATATGACCTGCCTTTCTCCTCCATACTACTCCACAAGGCTATGGTCTATACAAGATAGGGAAAAATCAGAGTGAGAGCTCTGGAAACAGAGTCAGAAGGCCTGGGTTCAGATCCTGGTTCTGCCATTGATCACCCCTATAGCTATAATGCAACCTCTCTGGGCCTCAGTTTACTTACCTGTAAAATAAGGAGGTAGGATTTGAAGACCTCTAAGGTGGAACAGTGAATAGAACTCTGGGCTAAGAATTAGGAATAATCATCTTCCCGAGCACAAATCTAGCCTCAGACACTAGCCATGTGACCCTGCGTATGTCACTTAACCCTGTTTGCCTCAGTTTCCTCATATGTAAAATGAGTTGGACGAAGAAATGGAAAACTGCTCCTATTTTTGCCAAGAAAACCTTAGATGGGGTCATGAAGAGTCAGATATGACTGAATAACAAGACAATTTCTTCTGGATCTAAGTCTTAAGCAACCCAAAAAACTAATGTGGAAGCACCTTGATAGAAGGGAGAGAGTATGAAATCTGATATCAGAGAGCTTGGGCTGAAAATCTGGCAATGATGGATGACCTGATTCCAGCAGGGTACCTGAGCGACTGAGGAGAAAGGGAGGTGTGAGAGATTTTGAGTAGATAGAAATCAATCAGTTAGTCAATAGGGGAAAGGAATAAGCATTATACAGCACCTACTATGTGCTAGTTACTGTACTAAGTGCTTTTTACAAATATGATCTCATTTGATCTTCACATTAACCCTACAAGATAGATGTTGTTATTATCCTCATTTTATGGTTGAGAAAACTGAAGCAAACAAACGTTAAGTGACTTGCCCAGGGTCACAGAGCTAGTAAGTATCAGAGGCTGAATTTGAACTCAAATCTTCTTGTTTTCAGGTCCAGGATTCTATCCATGACACATGTCAACATCAACTGCCGATGGTTGTCAGTAAACATTTATTAAGTACCTACTGGCTACAAGGGATTGCTCCAAGCAGTAGTGATGTATTACATTACAAACTGATGGGGGAAGACAATACACAAAAGAAAACTGAAAAGAGTGGGGGTAGAGGAAGGAGAGTACCCTGCAAGGGGGCATGATGGAGTCATCCAAAGGGACAGAGCTAGTGGGGAAAAGACAAGTTTTATCAACAGATTGGCTGTGTGGGGCCACTGCCAGTGAGGAGCTGAAGAGGACAGTGAGGTGGTCATCCTGTGAGACTGGGAGGATGTTGATGCCCTTGACAGTAATAGGAAAATTTGGTTTTGTTTTTGCTTCTTGGAGGGGGAAAGGCAGGACAATTGGGGTTAAGTGACTTGCCCAAGGTCACACAGCTAGTAAATGTTAAGTGTCTGAGGCTGGATTTGAACTCAGGTCCTCCTGACTCCAGGGCCAGTGCTCTATTCACTGCATCACCTAGCTGCCCCAGTAGTAGGAAAGTTTGGAAGAGGGAGAGTTTTTGAGGAAAGATAATGAGTTCTGTTGTAGATAATAATCCCTGGACGGAGATGTAATGTGGAATAGAGGGTAGATGGCCAGTCTTAAAATTGGGAAGACCTGGAATAAATGGATTAGAGTGGGAAAAGCACTGGAGCCAGACGACCCGAGTTCAAATCCTGCCTCAGCTGCTTACTATGTGACCTTGGGGAAGTCACTTAACCTCCCTGGGTCTCAGTTTCCTCATCTGTGAAATGAGGGATTAGGTTGGATGCCCTCTGAGATCCCTTATACCTTTAAGATCCTGCTTCTGACACATACTAGCTATATGACTATGGGCAAGGTACTTCACCTTTCAGTGCTCCAGGCAGGTGTTCTAGACTATAAGTAATAGAGGACCTGCTGATCTGCATTGGAACAGGGTGTTTCCATACAGGGAGCTCCCCACACCAGTCAACTGACAGATCTGGAAACTTAACCCTGAAAACATCCTTGTATTACCTGCTTCACAGGGTTGTTCTGATCTTGTTGTGGTGTTGTTCATGTATGAGCTGGGTGAGATGGTCTTTGGGATCGCTTCTGATTCTAGGATCCTAAATCAGGAGTGTCTACTTGGGGGTCAAAGCAGGACTTAATCAGATCTGCTGGGCGATATAGCTGCCTGCTACACCCTGGAGCCAGTGACAAGTAAGTAGCATCATCAGTGCATGTGTGTTTTCCATTTCCAAATTGGTTTGAAGTCAGCAGGCTCCATGGAGCTTTCTGGGGAAAATGGGAAATAATTGGAGAAATAAAAGTTTGCACGCGACATTCTCCACAGCTCTTCTTTTCTTCTTCATGATCTCCTTAAGAATTGCTTAATATTTTAAAACATGTGGTTAACTGTGCCATCATTTAAATTTTCCATTGTATTACTTAAATTCCATCTGTGATTCTCCCCCACTTAATTTGCTTACATCAGTAGAGTCATCAATTACTGCAATAAGTTCAAAATTCAGTCATAGATATATATGGATATATATGAAATATATATGTATATATATATGAAAAAAATACATATCTTTACACAGATTTATCTTTCTTAACCCATACCTGAATCCAAATGGGGGCCCCTAGAGAAGAGCTGTCAAAGTTTTCTTTAGAAAAGGTACTGCAGCTGCTGGTTACCACTGCCATCCTGGATAATTTCTAGAGTCAGCCATGGTGGCATTTGGGGGTAAAGAGAGGGAGAGACAGAGAATTAAGTTTTCCCCTCCCCCAACTTCCTCAAAAATGGGCATTTTTAGACATCTGGAGTGGGGTGTAAGCCATTTGTGAGTTTCCCAGATGCGACTCCTGACCACATTTCTGGGACTGCCTGCTGCCTGCAGAGTTTTCCTTGGCTTCAAAGGGATTTCTCTCTGGGTGGAGGTAACGATGTTCCCATCCACAGCCTTCTCTGGTTAATGCTCAAAGGCCTGACTGAAGATACTGATTGGCAACCCACATAAAAAGTTCTCATTTGGCAGGCATGAGTCTCATACGTGCAAAATAACTACACATAAAATAAGCAGGATTCACCCCCTTTATTTTCCCCCATGTCCACAGTTTCAGGGTTCAAGGCTTCTTCTTTAGTTATGTCAAGGCCTTGACATGAAACAGCTAAGGATACCCTAAGAGAACACAAATCTTTCTGAATTGAGTCTTTTGGTGTGTTTTTATTTTTGGTTGTGAACAACGGCTCCAAAAGACATGCCAAATCCTAAGCAGAGGCAATGGGAGATTAAAACCATTCCAATTTTCCACTGAGAGATTTAGGCTTAAAAAAAAAAAAGAATTAGTATCATAGGACCTAGGGGCTAAAGGGACATTATTGAGTCCAGCCCCTCATTTTATAGATTACAGAACTGAGGTTAGGGGAGCTAAATAGCAGAGCTAGAGTTCAAACCTAGGCCTTTTGACACCAAATCCAATGCTTTTTATAGGGGTATGCTGGTAAATATTTAACAAGCAGCCCCTCTGAGGGGGGAAAATGTACACAAGACACACTTTAAAGTTTAATATGCATTATAAACATTTTCTTCATCACTTAAGAACCGACAATCAACAAAACAATAAGCCAAGCCCTTATTTTGTAGTGTTGCTCAATTTCTGAGGTATAAATGCTCACACTGAAAATTTAACAATCAGCTCTTGCAGCCCTGTGAGCTGCTTCCAGTACACCTCCAAAAGCTTTCCTCTACATCATGCTAAAATTTGTTGCTTTTCAACTGCTGAAGGAGATTTCAGAGTCAATACAGCATATGACACACAGGTAGACTCTATGGGAAGGCAAATCACAATATATATTAGAGTAGGATAATGCCCTTTTGTGTTGAAGGATAAGATATTCAAGTGAAGTTTGCAAAAGCTACTAAACCAGCACCACATGTAGGTGTTTTTCCCATGTCAGTAAAAGAAGAAATTTAGGGTCAATGTCCAGTTAGTCATTCAACTGGCATTAGTTAAGTGCCTACTATGAGCTGAGCACTGTGCCAAGATCATCGCCTTGTAGAAGGAATAAATACAAGTGTGGAGTTCTTAAAGGAAATATTTAGGTTAATAGAATTTAGTGCTGGGGATGGTGATGGAGGTGGTGATGACATTTGAGGTCATCCCATCCAAGACCTTCCTATCCCTTCTCATATTATAAAGGAAGAATTGTGGCCTGGGGAGGTTACCTGGACTGCTTAATACTATAGTGACCATTCTGAGGGGTAATTGCTCTTGCTTTAATCTGCCTGGATTTGGATCTTAATGCTATATGGGGAGTCAGTAGCAGGATTAAAAACAGAACTCATGTCCTATGACCTCAGTGGTCTTATTATACCATCCTTTCTCTGTTTTGGACAGGAAGAAGAAAGCTTTAGAGTAAATTTAAAGAATAATCTATGCATGCTCATTGATTGAGTTACCCTCTAAGAAGTACATTATCTGGTGTGACAATTTGAATTTCAGTCTAGCATTTCCACTTACAAAATGTAAATGACTCATCTCTCCAATTACTAATTCCATCTTAGCATTGTTGTCATTTTCATTTAAAATATTTGCCTTGCCAGTTACTAATAAATGATTTATCTTTCTAATTATTAATTCCATTTTAGCATAAAGTTATCATTTTCATTTAAAATATTATTTTAAAAGCTTTTATGTGCTCTTGATTTTTTTTAATGTTTATAGCCCTAATATTTTTTGTGGGGGTATGAATGACATTTCAATTTTCCAATGAAAATGAATGGGTATAGGCAGTTAAATAACTCTTTGGTTCTATACCCTTTGACCCAGCAATACCACTAGTAGGTTTGTTTCCCAGTATAATTAGGTAAAAAAGAAAAGAACCTATATGTTCTAAAGTATTTATAGCAGTTCTCTTTGTGGTAGAAAAGAGGTGGAAATTGAGGGGATGCTTGTCAACCGGGAATGGATGAACTAGTTGTGGTATATGATTGTGATGGAATACTACTGTGCTATAAGAAATGATGAGCTGGTTGATTTTAGAAAAAACATGGAAAGACTTGCATGAAACAATGAAGAGTGAAATAAGCAGAACCAAGAGAACAGTAACAGCAATATTGTTTTAAGAACAACTTTGAGTAAATAAGCAATTTTGACTATGATAAATACCAAAATTAATTATAAAGGAAGATGAACAATGAAGGAACATAACTATGAAGGAAGATGCTATTTGCATCCAGAGAAAGAACTGACAAATAGAAGTATGTATATATAATGGTAATGGGGATTTGAAGATCTTCCCTGCCCCTTGTATTGGCAATCAAACAGGTACTTAGCACTTTGTTTCAAGTTCCCATTGTATCAAGTATTAAGATCCAGAACTTGTGAATCCCACAGTGGGAGGAAGTTGCTGATGTAACAGGAAGGGGTGGAACAGGGAGGATCTAATACCATATATAAGGAAAAGCCCAATCTAGAGAGCCAGAATTGCTGAGAGAGAGAGAATTGCTAGGATCCTGAGAACTTCTGAGAACTGCTACAAATTGAGAACAGAATGGAGAACAGAACTTGTGGTGGCAGAATGGAGAGCTGAGAACTGAGAAGAGAACTGAGAAGAACTGAGAAATGAGACGAGGAGAACTGGGAGTTAGCATGGCTGTGGTGCCAGTACTTTGTCTGTCTGTTTTAATGTTACTTTGTCAGATTCATCTGCTGATAGAGGACATTTCTGTTGTTACAGAAGCCCTGGGACCTTATTGCTGGTTCAGAAACCCTGAAAGAGGATTTTCTTGATGTATGTTTACAGAAATCCTGGCGGAGGGTCTTGATGATGTTTTCAGAGGCCCAAGGACTATACTAATGATTTGTGCTTAATCCTCAGACCTTGTTGTTGGGTCTATGTGGATTTCACAGGCAGAAAGTGAATTGATGAGGGTGCTGGCAATGTAAATAAATGTTATTGTGGCTTTGTTAAGCTTTGTCTCCCCAGGAACAGAAACTGTGAAGGACTTGAGGTGGGCTAGACACTGTGAGCTTCATTATGGAAGAGGAAATACACAGGGAGCTGGACAAGGGACCGAGAGCTATCTGTCTTTGAACTCAGGTGACAGTTGGGTAGATTCAGACAGGAGTTGGGACCATGGAAGAGGAATCATGGCAGCTGAGAGCCTGCCTTGAGTTAAGATGAAAAGACCTTTCCTTGGGTAGTTAATGCAAACTGAGAAGATCATGATTTACTGTGGCCTAGGGGTGGGAGGACTTTGTACTCTATCCTGTACCTCTCCAGGTTGATTAAATTAAGAATGATTGGAAACTAATCTCCAGTTAAAAAGAAAGAAGACATTGAAGAGATTGAAGAGATTAAGACAATGTGACTCAGGGGTGGAGGACTTTGACAGTTACTTTTAGATGATCTAATTAAAGACTTACTAAATGATTGTACTTTGTTTGAAACTATGTGGCCACTTTAGTGACAAATGTCAAGTTATAATATTGTGAATGCTGTACTTTGATTTCTGTCAATGTTTGGTTTTAGTTTATTACTGAATAAATAAAGAGTTCACTATACTATGTAATCATAACCTGTAATCACATTAGTAGTCCTCTGGAAAGCTGCTTGTGCTTGGCTTTACAGTATGAAATGATTTTACATATATATACATATTCGTGTCTAATGGTAGCCATGGAGGGGGTGGAGAAAAAAAAGAAAGTTACATAATAACTTTATCATATATTTAAAAGGAAGAGCAAGTTGTACATAATATATTTGCAGTTTCATAGGAAATCAACTTTTTTATCCTATTTTATGTAATAGAAATGCTTGTTTTATTTCTTAAGATCAGAATAAAATGAAATTTAAAAAAATAAAATAAATGGGAAACTGTGATTTGGTCTACGTAGAAATTTATTACCAAGGTGGGGCGGAATCAAGATGGTGGCATAGAAACAGGAAAACTCCCTGCACTCCCCCCATAACCACCTCAAATACCTATGAAAATTATTCTAAACAAACAGAACCCACAAAGTGACAGAGAGAAACCTCTCACTGAAGGTAGCCTAGCAGGAGGACAGGAAGGGTCCATCACAGCATGCTGGGAGCAGAGCCCAGCCCCATGTGAGCCTGAGGTTTTAGCCCCGGGGGGGGGTGGGGGGGTGGGGGGGCCCAACCAGCTGTGGCTGGAGGAACTTTGGGAGAGTGGATCACCAGCAGGTGTGGCAGTTTCCAGATTTATCAACCCATAAATACCAAAGACAAAGTGAGAGGTCAGTGGACTTTGGGAACAGGGGGTCTGGGAGTACAGTCCAGCCTCTGTCTCTGGAGGGAGAAGCTGCTAAGGCATGGTGGCCCCCATGTCGTGGCTGCTGCAGAGCTGGCCTGCAGATTGTAGGGGGACCAAGTGACCATTCTGAGGGGTAATTGCTCTTGCTTTAACCTGCTTGGATCTGGATTGCTGTCTAGGGTGGAGGTCCTAGGGTTAGTGACCAGGTACCAGAGCATGTGGAGGTTTCAGAGAGGGCAGCCAACTAATGGCTCTGGCAGCTGAGAAAACTCCAGCAATTTGGGACAAAGCTCTCCTCTCTGGAAACAGAGTTCTGCTGTGGCAAAAAGCTTAAAAGTCAAGTAATTGAGTGGCAACATGAACAAGCAAAGGAAGCAAAGCAAGCATAGCAGTCAAACCTTAGATTGCTTTTTTTGGGGACAAAAGAGATCAAAGCATGGAACAGGAGGAAGACAGTGAAATCAGAAATCCTGTACCAAAAGCTTCCAAGAAAAATATGAATAAGTTACAGGCCATAGAGGAACTTAAGAAGAATTTTGAAAACCAAATAAGAGAAGTGGAGGAAAAATTGGGAAGAGAAATGAGAATGATGCAAGAAAATCATGAAAAGAGAGTCAACAACCTGACTGAAGAAAATAACACCTTAAAAATAGACTAACTCAAATGGCAAAAGAGGCTCCAAAAGGCAATAAGGAGAAAAATGCCTTAAAAAGCCAATTTTGCCAAATGGAAAAAAGAATCTCAAAAGCTCACTGAAGAGAATAATTCCTTCAGAATTAGACTGGAGCAAATGGAAGCTGGTGACTTTATGAGAAATCAAGATACCATTAAACAGATCCAAACAAATAAAGAAATAGAAGGCAATGTGAAATATCTCATTGGAAAAGCCACTGACCTGGAAAATGGATCCAGGAGAGATAATTTAAAAATTACTGGACTACCTGAAAGCCATGATAAAAAAAAGAACCTAGAAATTATCCTTCAAGAAATTCTCAAGGAAAATTGCCCTGATGTTTTAGAACCAGAGAGCAAAATAGAGGTTGAAAGAATCCACAGATCACCTCCTGAAAAAGATCCCCAAAAGAAAACTTCTAGGAATATTATAGCCAGGTTCTGGAGTTCCCAGATCAAGTAGAAAATATTACAAGCAGCCAGGAAGAAACAATTTCAATATTGTGGAAACCCTATCAGGATAACACAGGATCTGGCAGCTTCTACACTGGGGGATTGAAGGGCTTGGAATATGATATTCAGGAGGTTATGGGATTAAAACCAAGAATCACCTACCCAGCAAAACTGAGTATCATGTTTCAGGGGAAAATATGGTTATTCAATGAAATAGAGGACTTTCAAGTATTCTTGATGAAAAAACCAGAGTTGAATAGAAAATTTGACATTCAGATACAAGAAGCAAGAGAAGCATGAGAAGGTAAACAGGGAAAAGAAATCATAAGGAACTTATCAAAGTTGAACTATTTATATTCCTACATGGAAAAATGATAATTTTAACTGATGAAACTTTTTTCAGTATGAGTATAGTTAAAGGGAATACAAATGTATACATATAAATGTCTATATAGGAGGGTATATGGGTGTATGGATACATATGTGAGTGTGTACAGGTAAACATAGACAGAGTATGTGTACAGGTATACATAGGCAGAGGGCACAGGACTAATTGAATAGGAAGGGATGGTACTTAAAAGGTGAAATTGAGAGGTGAGAGAGGGGTATAATGAGAGGAGATGGGGAGAGACAGAATGGGGTAAATTATCTCATATAGAAGAGGTAAGGGGAATTACAATGGAGGGGAAGATGCTACAATGGAGGGGAAGAACAGGAAGGCATAAGGGAATGGGTCAACCTTATAATCATTGAATTTGGCTTAGGGAGGGAATGGCATACACACTAAATAGGGTATCTCACCCTCTTAGGAGAGTGGGGGGAAGGGGATGAGAGGGGGGGATGATGGAAGGGAGGGCAGGCTGGGGTGGAAGGAAGTTGGAAGCACCCACTTTTGAAAAGGGACAGGGTCAAAGTAGAGAACAGAACAAGTAGGGGGTGGAATAGGAAGGAGGGAAATATAGTCAGTCTTTCACAATATATCCACTATGGAAATGTTTTGTATAGCTACACATGTACAACCTATATTGAGTTGCTTATCTTCCCAGTAAGGGAGAGTGAGGAGGAAGGAAGGGAAAGAATATGGAATTCAAAGTTTTAAAATCAAATGTCTTTTAAAAATATTATTATTAATTCTTTTTACATGCAACTGGGAAATAAGATATACTGGTACTGGGGTATAGAAATCCATCTTGCCCTACTGGAAAGTTGGAGGGGGGATGGGGGAGAATATAGGAAAGAGCAGATTGGGGGAGGGGGTATACAGTGGGATCACTGTTTTGGGGTGGTGGGTAGGGGAAAATGGGGGAGAAAATATGTAACTCAAAATCTTGTGGGAATGAATGATGTAAGCTAAAAATAAACATAAAATTTAATAAAAAAAGAAATTTATTACTGAGAAACTTAGAGTAATAATAGCTATCATTTATATAGTACCTAGTATGTACCTGGAACTATGCTAAGTACTTATTACAAATTATCTCATTTGATCCTTACAACTACCCTGGGACCAGGTACTATTATCATCATCCCCATTTTGCTGCTAAGAAACTGAAATGAACAAAGATTGAATGACTTGCCCAAGGTCATATGACTTCTAAGTCTGTGTGGCTAGATTTGTCCTCAGGTCTTATCTGGATATTATCTTTGAATAGTTAAGGATTGAGGAGGAAGGCTCAGATTTATCTGTTTAGTCCAGAGGGCAGTAGATAGAAGTTACAAAGAGGCAGACTGAGGCTAGAAGTCTGAAAAAAAAATTTCCTAATAGAGAGTTATCTTTTTTTGGGAGGAAAGGCAATTGGGGTTAAGAGACTTGCCCAGGATCAAACAGCTAGTAAGTATCTGAAACCAGATTTGAACTCAAGTCTTCCTGACTCCAGGCCCAATGCTCTATCCACTGTACCACCTATTTGTCCCAGAGAGACTTGTCTTAAAGTAACATGAGATGTCTCTGGAAGTGGAAGATTCCCTTCTTTGGAAGTTCCTCAGCAAAGGATGGATGATTCCTTGGTGGGCAAAGCATTGTAGAGGGGATTTTGATTCAGGTATAGATCAGTCTAGTTGGCTCCTGAGGCCCCTTCCATCTCTGAAATGTGTGATTCTGTGATTTGCTTTGGAGACAGAAGATCTGAATTCAGATCCTGTCTTTGATGATTATTAGCTACCCGATTTTCTGGTCTCTGATTTGTAGACCAAGTCATTTATTATCATTGTGACCTACTTTTCTATCTCTGTAACAGTGTTATCTTAGTTCTGCTGATAGGGCCTTGGGCAAGTGTTTGTCTATTGCCCAGTACTCTGTCCTTCATCACTACCCCAAAAGACAGGTCACTACTCAAATGTCTATATCTTCCATTACTGGCCACACCCTTCCTCTACAATTCTAATGTTCTGCTTTACTTGTTTATCCTTATACAAGGTCATATTTGAGCAAGCACTTTAGATTAGAGCAATGCCTAGCATATTTATCCCTTCCACATCAGGAGGCTGGGAGTGTGGTGCCCCAGCAATCTGGAAAATACATATAAGATTTTTTGGCCCTCCTCTCATACCAGAGAAGGAGGCTGTATAGTTGTTGTATTAAAGATAAAATATTTTGGTATTATACAGTATTATGCATATATTTTACACGTTTGAGTTTATAAACTTTTTTGTGTTGTCTGATGTGGAAGAGATGAATATAAAGTTAAAAACTCTAGACAAATGTATCACAAAATGTCAAATCTCCCTTGTTTCCTATTCTAACCCATAAGGCAAAAACCCCCTCTTAGGGTGGAGTTTGCTATCTCCCTCATTAGTCTCCATGCTGAAGCATAAGATGAAGAGAGAGCCAATCCAAAAATTTAATATCTCCTATTAGAGCTTCCCTTGCCAGTAAAGTGTGAGGGGGATGCAGGGAGCCAACTCACTCTTTGTCTTCGCGGGGATTAGAGAGATTTTAATTCTTCTCATGGTTACATTGTGAGACTAGCATGACAGTGTTCTGGCACCAGAGTCCAAGGAAGTCTGCTTCAGCATCTAGCTACCATTCCAAATTATTTCTGCAATCCCAGCACTGAACATGGGCACTGCTACAATGCCCCAGGGGCTAATGCCCACAAGACTCTGCCTGTTGCCCTTCAAATGCTGATGCTGGCAGGGAGGCCAGCTGACTGCTACTGCCTCAGTCTTTGCCCTGGCTCCTTCAAAAGCTCCCTTGCTGTTTAGTGTCTGATGTCAGCTCTCTCTGTCTGCAACCTCACCCCCTCCTCCCCATGTGCCATGAATCCCGGGAGGCAAAATCCTGGGAAGCATATGACAGGATGTCAGAGTATTTACTGGCAAAGGGCTAGGATGTCTGCCCCCTTAAATCTATAAAACAGGGGTGATAATAATACTTGCATTATCTGTCTCATAGGGTTGTGAGGAGAAATGCTTTGTGAATTTGAAAGCATTATAGAAACGTGTTGTTATTGGGATGATAAAAGGATTCAGCTAGAAATCTGTCCTGAAGCGATAATCTCCTATGGGCAGGGGAGGGGGGAACTAAAGTCTTTCTAGACAGGCTCCTACTTTACACAGGAAGGCTCTCCTCCTCACTCCAGCCGGAAGGACTCCACTAGGCAAATGCCCTCTGACCTTGCTTCTCCAAGAAACCTTTGTCAGCATTAAAATATCCCTCTGTGGTTCTGCTGTTGGTCTGCATCTGGAATGAGGGCCAGAGGGCACCCTGTCTTGCTTGGCCTGTGTAGTGCACTCTGGACAGATGCCTGGTTAATTAGCTTTAGGAGAGTCGGCAATCTTCTATGAGCAAAGGAGAAAACTCCCCAGGGGACCCACAGTGTAAACCACAGTCTGGGAGATAAGACTGGACCCCAGAGTGGAAAATAGTCTTCTCACATCATATTATGTCTACAAATCGGAGACCAGAGGAGTCCCGGGACCTGAAAAAGTGAGCAGGAAGGCAGTTTTCATCACACTGAGATTTCCAGATGGATCCCAAACTGGCCCAGGTTTCAGAGCTTTGGGGGCTATTATGGCCATTTATCTATTCAGCTCCAAACTGCACAGTTTACGAAGTTCAAAGGCAGCGTTAATGATATGCCAGGGGCTCTAACAGTTCCCTCAACAAAGTGTGAATTCCTATAAGCAGTCCAGTGTGAGTGTGTAACACAAGCCTCTTTCTCGAATCCATTAATCTTTTGATTTTTTTTTTTGGTGTATGTATGTGTTCCTTTTAGGTTCCCATTTTCTTTTGTGTTGTTTGATCTCAGAGGGGTCAGGATAGAGGGAACACAAACCAAGGGTTCAGAGAAGTGAGTGAAATTGAGAAGCAGGAAGAAGAAAGGCATAAGGGGTAAGTATAATGAAAGACTGTCAGGAAAAAGTTGGAATCAAAATGGTGTCCATTGACTTAGACTGACTATTGCTGTGACTGCTGGGCAAGTCACTTAACCTCATGGGGACTCAGTTTCCTCATCAGTAAAGTAAAGAAGTTAGATTAGATAACCTCTGAGGCCCTTTTTAATTCTAGATCTACACTCCTATGATGAATGATTAAATGAATTGTGGCATATGAATAGCATATTTTCATTCTATAGGAAATTACACATATGAAGATTTCAGAGAAACTTGGAAAGATTTGTATGAACTGACACAGTGTGAACCAGGAAACCAATATACACAATGACCATAATAATGGAAAGGAGAACAATGGTTGGATCTCTAATCAATGCAGTGACCAATTATAATTTGAGAAAACTGACAGTGAAATAGGCATGTTTCCTGCTCTTGGCAGAGAGATGGTAGACCAGAAGTGTGGAGTGTGATGTTAATTTCCAGGCATGGCCAATATGTTGATTATACTTTGCTTGATTAGACTATACAAGGGAAGGTTCTATTGGGGGCTACAGACAGTAAGTAGGAAGGGATAAAGATGTAATGGGAAAAGGGAAAAGAAACATTTTAAAAAATTGAGGTCAGAAGACTTTGGGATTTAACCTGAAAATCTCTTTCCTGATTCCTTCAGCTAAAAGTAATCTCCCACTTCTAGTCTCCCAGAGCTCTTGGTTTGTATCTATCTTTTGCCCCAATCACACCCTACCTGATAGTTTATTTATTTGTATACATTTTGAATCCTTCTGTCAGATTGAAAGGCCCTTGAGACCAGGGACTTTTTTGTTTTTTTAATTTTTGTCTCCTCAAAGGGGGAGGGGGAAACAGGCACAGTGCATTGTACAGAGCAGGAGCTCAAGAAATGTTTGTTGAGAGGTGGCTAGGTGGCACAGTGAATAGAGCAGCAGACCTGAGTTCAAATTCAGCCTCAGACACTTAACATTTACTAGCCGTGTGACCTTGGGCAAGTTACTTAAACCCAATTGCCTTGCCTTCCCCCTTCCAAAAAAAAAAAAAAAGAAATGTTTGTTGAATTGAAATGAATTAGTAGCATCTTGTCTTTCATATTAGATTGAAAGCTCCCTGAGGACAGGAACTCTCTATTACCTATTTTTGTATTCCCAGCATTTAACATAGTGGGTGGCACATAGTAGGTACTTAGTAAATATTGATTTATTGATGTTTCTCTAGTCCTACACATAGGGCTATTGCTCTAAGGAGCTTTATATATTTAAGCCCTTTTTCTGACCCTTTACTTTGGTCATAAGCTGCACAATAATTTCTGGTAAGAGCAGAAATGTGGTATAGGAAGAGGTGGTACCATCAATTACTGAGAATAAACACCTGAAGGACTCAGGTAACTCTTAGGTCAGATGGTCTCACGGTCTCACATAATGTGAAGGGTCTGTTTGTTTGTATTCCCCTACATCTCTGCTTCATTCCCCTGCCTGGGAAATCTGGGAACTTTATTATATGATAGCACTTAGCGCATTGTTGCCAGTTCCATTTTCATACAGGTGCTTTTGTTGGTTTAACTCAGGGTCTGAGGATGAGCAAATATTGTCTTCTCATAGGAGAGAAGTCATCAACCTTTTCTCATTGGAAAGTACCAGTTACCTATATGAACCCAGAAGACTTTATTTTTCATAGATGTAGGATCATAGAAAGGCTACCATAGGTTATAAAATGGAAAAGGAATTATAGATTTTAAGGATGGAAGAGACTGTTGAGTCCATGCCCTTAGTTCCCAGATGGTAAAACTCAGACTCGGGGAACTAAAATGGGTTTTAGTTTCCTAGGGCTGTGACATGACTAGTAACTGTCCGAGGCTGTACCTTAACTCAAGTCTTCCTGACTCCAGTCCATTTCTCAAACCACCACGCTATCCTGCCTCACATATGGCATCTGTCTCTCAAGGCAACTAATCTCTTTTTCCTACTTGTGCTTACAGCTAAGAATTATGTAGCACTGAGTAAAAGCAGCATTGAGAGGTGTAGGGATGAGGATGTATATACAGGGTTTGAGGGCCCACTGTAGATGCTCATAGTGACAGACTGACATAATTATGGTAACTCACATTTATATAGTGCTACAGGTTTACTTTTTCCCAAAAACAACTTTGTGGGCAGATAGGTGGGTTAAATGGTAACATACTTTAATTCTGATTTTACAAAGGAAGAAGAGGAGATTCAGAGATGTGAATTAACTAACCCAAGGCCTCCCAGCTAGGAAATGGTAGAACTAGAATTTTTAACCAGTAATCATGACTTGGGTTCAATTGTATAACCTTATCTCCAATAATTGCAGAACAACCCTCAAATCAAGGGACCTCAAAGTATCATTTTACTTTATAAATTACATAAAAACTCTAGAACTGAAAATAAAATAAAATTGAGTTAACAATTGTCATTGAAAGCAAACCCTTGCCCACCCCTGCCTTAGGATTAGGGGTTTAAGTTTGAGCAGCTGCTCAGGTTTCTAAAACAGGCCAAGCCACCAGGTGACTTTGTAAGTTCAAGCTGTCCCAGCTCACACAAGTGAGTATGTAGGTTGTCCCAGCCCAGAACTACCAGCTCATTCACTCTGATTAGTACATAAGCAGAAAGCACCAGATTTTCCAGCCTTCCTCCCCCTTTATATTTTGTACTACTTTCTGGATTCCTACCTGGGCAATAAAGATATCCAAAGGTAACTAATTAATAACTCATTGAATTATTCTTCTTACTTCCTGGATTCCAAGCTTCTTTCCTTCCTCAATTCATTGTGCTACCCCTAAAGAAATAACAATTGGTTAAACAGAATTTTATGCTTTGAAAGAGAAAGAAAATGTAAAGAATTAACCACAGTGACAGGATCAGCTCCAGTTGTTTCTGATAATGCCTGAATTTTCAGGTCCCATAATGCTCTTCTGTGTCACACCTTAATGTTCTTTCAGTGAAAGGGGTGCATGAGATATCTGAAGACCTTGGCAGGGAAGTGCATTCAAGTGTCTCCACGATTAAAGTCAGTGTGGAGTAGGGCAGGGGTGTTAGGAAATCATCATCTCACTAGGTTCCAGTAATACCCTCATCTCAAGGCTTCGGTGGTAGAAATTTCCTTCAACTCCTACCTGCCCACTAGGTGAAATTTCTAGCTAACACTTGGCCTACAAATTGGTACTTTAACTGCTATAGCCCTAGAAAACCCCTTCAGGAAGAGAATACACTGCCAGCCCTAACACCAAAAGAGTGAGAACACTCACAAAGAACTGTGTCTGCTGTTATGAAAGGTCTCTCTGATTCTGAGAGCCTCACCTCCGACTGCTATCCTGCAGGACTCCCTGACCCAGCCCTAGACCCTTCTCACTCAGCTGAGGCATTTCTGTAGTCTCTCCTCAGTGCTTAAAGACATGATCAATGCAGCTCAAATTCAGCCTTTGGGGTCCTTGGGTGGATATTAACCTGCCCTTTTGTCATAAGAGTGGTGAGGTCTGAATTCTTAAGGCATTGTGTCCTGGACTTCCATTTGTACGGAAGGGGGAAAGCTATGATGAAATAGCATGGCCGTGATCATTGGCTGCTGTGCCCCAGAGAACACTCTCTGAGTCACTCTCCTTCTTGACTACTGCTGGTGTGTTTGGAATTCTTCTTGTGTCTCAATCATTCTTGCTTTCCTTGGTAGCACTATATTCTGGATGTTTTACGTTTTTTCCTCCCCTCTTCTCCAACTCCTAATTCCTGGATGCACTCCCTCCTCATCTCTATCTCTTAGAATCCCTTGTTTTCTTCAAAATTTAGCTCAAATGCCACTGTTAACACAAAGCCTTTCCTGACCCTACTAGCTGCTAGTGGCTTCCCTCCCCCAACAAATTACTTTGTATTTATTTTATATTTATTTTGCATATACTAATATATATGTATATATCTATATACACATTGTCTCTCCAAGAGAATGTTAAATTCTTTGAGTTCATTTTTGTATTTCTAAGACCTAGGATATCCTTGACATATACTTAGTGACCAGTAAATATGAATTCATTGATTAAAAATGTATATGTATAACTAGAGAGATTACTTCCAGGTATATAGTCAAGTAGGCCAGTGATAAAAAGAAAGGTCTCATATACACCAAACTATTTATATCAGCATTTTTTTTGTAGGTGATAAAAAACTGGAAGCAAAGGACATTCCTGTTAATTGGGGAATGGCTAAAATAACTTGTGGTACATGAAAGTAATGAAATGTTACTACCCTTTAAGAAATTATGAGAATAATGAACACAGAGCAGTATGAAAAGACTTATATGCATTGATGCAAAAGGAAACAAGTGGGGCCCAGAAAATGATACAAAATGACTTCAACAATTTAAGTGGAAAAATAACAACAATATGATCTAAACTGAATGTTGTGAAATAACAATTATCAAGCTTTGCCCCAAAGAAGAGATATAAGATGGCACTCTCTCCACTTCTTTAAAGGCAGGGGTGGAATACTATAGCACTGAGTATAATGTCAAGATTTATTGATATGTTGACTAGTTCTTCTGTCAGAACTAGTGGATAAAGTTTGTTATAAGGAATTGCTCTACAGAGAGGGTAAAAGGGTACATTGTGAAATATAGGTAATGTAAAAAGAAAATATCTGAAAGGCACTATTTCTTTAAGGTTCTTTTATATGGAGAAGTTTAGTGATGGAAGGGACAGGAAAAGTACTTTTGGCTTTAAAAAAGTGTTAAATCAACTGGTGAAAGATGCAAGGTATTGCCTCTTTTATAGATGAACAGTTTCATGTTTGAAAAGAATAAAAAAAGAATTCTGGTTTAATAAAAACTGCTAAAATATGTCTGTGGAATAACTCAGTTGCTATATATTTGGGCAGTTTGGGGCAGAAAATGAATTATTGCAAAATACAGACTTAATCTTGTAAAAGACATAGGTTGGTGATTCATTTATATGTCAACAGTTTGATAGTTTAAAGGGGCAAAGAAAAACTTTTTATGTACTTAAAAATGGAAAAATGGGAGTTTGAAGAAATAGTTTTCTAGGACACAATGATGAAGAATTGTTCTGAGAACTAATGAATAGCTGGAGCTGCAGGACACCAAATGGCCTTTCTTCTCATTTGTATTTAATTGTTTTAAGATTTAAAGAGAATAAAACCAAAAAAGAAAAAAAAGTCACAACAATATTTGTAGAACAAGGGATGGTTAAATAAGAACTGTTGATTTTATTGGGGAGATTTGGTGAGTTTTTACCTTTGATTTAAGCCAATAAAAAATTACAAGAGGATGGGGCAGCTAGGTGGCACAGTGAGTAGAGCACTGGCCCTGGAGTCAGAAGGACCTGAGTTCGGTTCCGGCCTCAGACACTTAACACACACAAACAAAAACCTAGCCATGTGACCTTGGGCAAATTACTTAACCCCAATTGCCCTCTAAAAAGCAAAAAAAAAAAAAAAAATTACAAGAGGCTAATTTTGGTGCATGTGCGTGTGCGTGTGCGTGTGCGTGTGCGTGTGCGTGTGTGTGTGTGTGTGTGTGTGTGTGTGTGTGTGTGTGTGTTTGAAGAGATTGAAGATACTAAAAGAAAGGAAAATTTAGCAAGAGGTGAAAAAGAAGCTTTGTAGGGGTTGTCTAAAGGAACCAGGACCAGAAGTTGACAAGAAGATATGGACTACTAGTTCCTGATTGGTTAAAGAAAGATTTGAGCTCATTGGAAGAGAGCCTTCAATTCAGCTATTATTATTTTTTAAGAGAGATTAAGCTCCTCATAAGTGACTATTGTTCTTTTCTGCCCAATATAGTTTAAGAGAAGAGTAGGAAAGGAAAAGCAGTTGTTTTGCTAGGAAGTAAAAGATGTTGAAACCTAATGAGATACTGTAGAATCCTGGTGAGTAAAGAGGTGACTGCACCTGTCTCTGAGAGGGAGAGAGAACTAGACTGATGAGCTTTACAGTTCTTCAGATTAAGGGGAACTGTTAGCCAATTCAACAGTGTAATCCTTTTCCAGTGTCTTTTTTTTCCTTTTTTTTTAAAGACTAATTATAAGTTGAAAGAGGGACAACTAGGTGTCACAATGGATAGATCACTAAAGTTAGGAAGACCTGACTTCTAATCTAACTCAGACATTTTGTAGCTGTGTAACTTTGGCCAAATCACTTAACCCTGCTTGTCTCAGTTTCCTCATCTGTAAAATGAGTTTGAGAAGGAAATGACAAACCCACTCCAGTATCTTTGCTAAGAAAACTCCAAATGGGATCACAAAGAGTTGGACATGATTGAAAATTACTGATCAACAACATAAATTGAAAGAACTTTTGAATACTTCTTCAGTTTAAGGATAGAAATGAAAATAATTTGCCAAACTGGACAACAGTGAAGACCACTAGACAGGTAAATAGCAAAGAAGAGGCTTCATAGGATGCAGTTTCTGATTGGAGCTATGATATCAAAACCTGTAGTCCAGGTCCCCAGGTTTACTGACAGGTTCCTATAAATGTGTCCACTCTCCCCAGTTGGGGTAGTATGACTCAGGTTTATATGTGAATTGTAATGTATTTATTATTAATGCCTTTGCATTAATGTATAAATACTTATAATTTTATTATTGTTATTCCTTTTGCTTTATTGCTAAATAAACGATTACATTTAAGATATAAAAGTGCCAACATCACATGTGACTGCTTTTGTAAATGGAAACATACTGGTAGGAGCTCAAGAGGTAAGATGGTGACTAGCGGAAGTATATTTTCCCTCAACAGGGTTACCCTAAGGACTAGAAAATTTGAGTGTAATTCCATAGTGGTATTTTGGGAACCTAGACCTACTGGTTACAGGATGGCTTGGAGTGCATGAACCAGAACAGAAAGTCAGTAGGTATCCATTCACTCATATGAAGGGGCTGATGTGCATAGTGGATGTGAATCCCCCATCAATCCCACGTGTTTCATATCAATACAGTTTTCTTTTAAAAATTAAAGTGTATTTCCTATGTTCTCTATCCATTTCTAAGTACTTGATAATAGGATAAATGAATCCATGCAAAGTATGAATGGTCACTAGTGGTTTAATGTTTATTTTCCTAAGTAATGGCTTTGTATTTTTAACTGATAGGTCATTCCACTGGTAGAAATTTCCAACACCTTGGCAGTCTGTAAGGGAATAGATTTTAAAGAGCAGTATTTATTTCTGGAGAAACGAGACACCTAGGAAGGTTTTCTGTGCCATCCTGCAATATGTGTGGTCTAGAGCCTAATTTTTCCTGTGTCCAGTCATAGCTTCTTCCACATAGGGAACAGGCAGCAGAGAAGGAGCCTCAATTCCCTACTCCAAGTCCTTTGCTTCTTTGACGCAGAATACAACAGTTTAGTAACAGTCTAAGGCAGAGTGTTAGGTGGTAAGAAATTAATTGTTCTAGATATGGGTGGGGAACCTGCAGCACCAAGGCCATATGTGGCCCTCTAGGTCCTCAAATGCAGTTCTTTTGACTGAATCTGAACTTCACAGAACACATCCCCTTAATAAAAAGATTTGTTCTGTAAAACTTGGATTCAGTCAAAAGGCCACACCCAAGGATCTAGAAGGCCACAGGTGGCCTCAAGGCTGAAGATTCCCCACTCCAGCTGAAATGGGCAGTGACAATGAATCTAATATATAGTATTGAACAGTGGTTAAGTAGGTGTAGATAGCCCATTTCAAGAGTGATTCCCGCCTCTCCCTTCCTCTCCACCCCTTCCCTTGCAGTGCTTCATCCTCTCTGCAGTATTTCATATAGCTCTTCTGTCTTCAGACCCTTTACTTTCTTGGCTGCCATAACTTTCTTGACTTCCTAAGCTGAAACTCACTGTGTTGTATGTAATTCTCATCTATGCTCATCATCCAATTTTGTTTTCTAGGCATTGTACATTTTTTATCTTCTCTGTCAGACATGGTAGATAATAAGTTCCTTAAAGGTAAAAACATAGTTGTTTTTTAACTCTCTATCCCTCCTTTAGGTCTACCTCCTACTATCTTACAAACAGTAAGCACTTAATAAATGTTTATTGGATTGAAATGCTTTCTCCCACTTACTACTACCACCCTTCCAAAATGGGACTGTCTGGCTTGTCTATTTTCTCTAGGGTTCTCCTTTTCCTCTTCATAGTTCTAAATGAGAGAAAAATTAAGGTCCAACAGCTGTTAGTAGCCCTGATTTCATGATAATATTTTTTCAATCCCGTGATGAACAGGGAAACAGATTTGATAGCAGTGTAGGGAATTCTGTGAGAAAGCTAAAACAATAAAGAAATAGTTTTATACTGGCTACTGAAAAAAAAAAGCAGTCACTCTTGTCCATTGGTCTGGTTTGCTTGGAATGGGAATTCCAGGATATTAAAATAGTGAGTCTCAGACAGTGCCTACAGGCAACACCCACTCAGTCATGGAGGAAAGAAGAAAAACTTGGGGGCTGTGTTTCTGGCACCTAACTTTCCTCCAGGGCATGGATAACTTAGCCAGTGAATAGTGTTCAAGGTCTCAGTGTTTAAAGATTATGGCAGGGTAGATGTTGAGGCTCAACACTTACCTCATCTATTCCCTTGTGTAAGATTTTCTGTTTTAAGGCTTTTCTTGTTCTTCTTCTTGTTCTTTTTCTTTTTTTTTTTTGCCAAGCTCCCATGATTTTCTCTGTACTTTTAATTATATTTTAGTTAATGGGGATAGTAACCTAAGCTAGGCTGAATCTACATGGGGGAGATTTTATTTCCTTTGAATTCTCTATCTGCCAATTAAGTGTGTTTTACCACCTTGGGGCTACCCTACTGATTTGTACTTAAAGGTAGAGTTTCTCAAGGATAACTCCCTCAGGTTTAAGGTATTCTCTGGGTTCATACCTTCAAAATTGCAGATCAGAAGCCCCCACCAATGTATTTACCTTCAACA
The DNA here is from genome assembly GCA_011680675.1 of Gymnobelideus leadbeateri. Taxonomy (NCBI): domain Eukaryota; kingdom Metazoa; phylum Chordata; class Mammalia; order Diprotodontia; family Petauridae; genus Gymnobelideus; species Gymnobelideus leadbeateri. Next base: position 574,447 of record WOXC01004162.1, read on the forward strand.
GTCAGCCAGTTGGCACAATTAGCTCAAAACAAAGGCATTTAACAGAAATGGCATAATAAGAGTTGCAACAAAATAGCACCCTCCCAACTTCTCTCCCAAACTTGGGATATACTTTCCCATAAATATACATCATGTTATTTGGATGCAGCTACATATAAGATTTTTCCTTGTTTAACAAAAATGTAATATAAAATCCTCATTCACTGCCTCATCACAACATGTAAGGAACCCTAGATATTGAAAGGCTATTTATTACAATTAAATGCAAACTCTGGATAGTTTTACTAAGCTGAAAAGGCTTTGAATATGGCCTTGAGCATAACCAAGTTTGGAGAGCCTCATCACCAGATTCAGGGTAGGGAGATGAATTTTCTTGGTCATAACAACAGCTCTCAAAGGTCATCTACTAAGTTACAGAAGGATTGAGATATCTTTCAGTTCCTTCTCTACCACTTACAAACATCCCCAGATCTCACTCATAATTTAAAACAAAACAAAACCAAGCCTTTCACTTCCCTAATCACTAAACTCCTAGAAATGATCAGTTATACTTACAATGTAGAAATTTCCCAAATTTCTTTCTAGAACCCTCTTTTCTTTTTTCTTTTTTCTATATACCTCTCCCTTGGTAATCTTTTCAGTTTCCTTGAGTTCAATTATCTTCTTTCTGCAGATAACTCTAAAATCCAGCCCTACTCTCTTTTCTGATCTGCTGAACAACTGCTTCATTCCTCCATGTCCAAAGTGGAACTCATTACATTTTTACCCAAACCTGTTTCTCCTCTACACTTCTCTATTTCTGTTGAGGGTACCATTGTGATTGCCATCTCTTTCATTTATAGCATTGGAATTATTCTTAACTTCTACCTCTCCCTTGTCTCCCACACTCAATATTTGTCAAGTCCTGTCAATTCTCTGTCCACAAGATCTCTCACATCCGTCCGTATTCTACTCTAGGTTACACTCATCACATCTTATTCAGACTATCTTAATAGCTTCCTAATTGATCTTGCTTCCAAACCCTCTTCCCTTTCTAATTCATCCTCAACTCAGTTTTCAAATTCATATTTCTAAAACACAAATCTGATAGTATTTTTCCTACCCCTCCACTCAAAAATCTTCTGTGGTTTTTTTTATCATCTCTAGAATGAAATACAAAATGTTGAACTTGTCATTTAAAAGCTTCCTTGACATGGCTCTCACCTTTATTTTATTTTATTTTTTAAATTTCATATCACTATACATCATGCCCCCCTGTTAGAATCAAACTGCCCTGATAGATGTTCCTCTTACATGACCCCCTATATCTTACTTCTAGACATTTAAAAAGGTAGGTCTTTATGTCTAGAATCTATTCCCTCTTCACCTCTGCCTCTGAGAATCTCTAGCTTCCTTTAAAGTAAAGCTGTGATATCACTTCCCAAATAAAGACTTTCATGATTGTCCACCCTCTCCACCTCTTAATTTTTAGTGTTTTCTCTCTCTTGAAATTATTTTGTGTGTGTGTATATATATATATATATATATATATATATATATATATATATATATATATATTTACTTGTCTGTTCATATGTTATTTACCTACCTGAAGTAAGATGTAATCTCCTTGAGGGCAGGGACAGATTCATTTTTGTCTTTGTATCTCTGACCCCTAACACATTGTCTGGTACATAGTGAGCATTTAATAAATGTTTGTTACATTAAGTATTGTCCCCTGGACCAAACCGGCCTCTAAACTGTTGATGTCCAGTGCTGAACAGAGCAGGCTAGAGACAAGACAGTCAGGAATCAAACATAAGTTTAATTTTAAAATGAGGGCAACAGCTTGCAAACAAGGAGGCAAATTAGACACATATGCCAGGGCCCCACCCCTAGTGGGGGGACTAGAGGCAGTGTGGGAAGATCTCAGTACTTATAACAATGGCTTATACCTCATATTTATACCTTATATACTCACTGGTAGCCACCCAGTGAGCTGTAGTCCTGACAATGAGGGGGTCACAGCAACAATGAGACAAGTTTGATGCATAGCAGGGCTTTGTGATTGGCAGATGGGTACTTGTCCGGTGCTTGTCTGAGTCCAGAGAACACCTGGTGCTGGTCAAAGCAATATAGTAATTATGTGATTTTGTCAGAGGGTGAGTACAAAGGATTGTTGTTATGCCAAGTTTGGGGCACAGTCTCATTTCTGGGCCTTAGCTCTGGAAAATAGGATGTCTCCTAATGTCTTGACAGTATTCACTTGGATGGAATTATAGATCCTTAAAGTGTAGTACAAATGTAATATATATATGTGAAACATATTTATACACATAAACATATACATTATATATGTGAACATATATATGTATATATGTAAATCAGATTCTAGAAATTTTAACTTGGTAATACTCCAGAGTCAAATCTTTTCCATAATTTCTAAATTCTAGGGTGTTAAGTAGGTTCTTCCTAGAGAATAATTTGTTTTTGTATCTCCAAGGACAGTCTCTGGAACACAATAGATAACTAATAGTTCCTGCTGAATCGATTTGAATCTATAGTTTCTGGATATTTTCTGGACCAGGTGTATCAAAGCCGAAATATGTTCCAGAAGGGCTTGTGGTAAAATGGGAAGGAGGCTGAAACAGGAGACCCGAATTTTAGTTCTAGATCTTCTATTAATCACCTCTGTGATCGCAGTCAACTGAAAAAGAGATACTTGCCCTGCGTATCACGTAAAGTTGTTCTGAAGATCACAGGAGATCATGTAAGGGAGGCAGCAGAGTGTGGACCACGGGTTAGAACCCTGCATTCTAGTCCTGACTCTGCTACTAATTACCTATGTGCTTGGGCAAATAACAACCTCCTTGGGCATTAATTTCCTAATTTGAAAAATGTAATGGTAATGCTAGCTCATTAGGTTCTCAGGTAGTGAGTGAATCATAGATGCTGGAGGAATAAATTCAACAACTACATTTCAGTCTTTGTCATTTCTGGCAGTGAGGGGGTAGGAATTTGGAGAAAGAAGGCTAGAAGGTTTTTTTTTTATAGCTTAAAAATCATCATTAGCAGCAGCAGCAGTAAATAATTACCATATGGAACACTATGCTGAGCACTGTGGGAGGTGTAAAAAGGATCTAGGCCCTCAGGGGGCATATAGTCTAGTAAGAGGGGTAGGACATATTCACAAAAAAGGGCAGAAAACAAAATAAATTAGGATATCGAGGCAGCATGGTGCAGTGGATTGAACACTGGCCTTAGAATCAGTAAGATCTGAGTTCAAATCCAGCATTAGACATACACTTTACTGACTGTGTGACCCTTAGCAGTCACTTAAGTGCTCTGCCTCAGTTTTGTCAACTATAAAATGGAGATACTAATAACCCCTAATCCCTGGGGTTTTTATGAGGATCAAATGAGGTATTTGTGAAGCACTTAGCACAGTGCCTGCTGTATATAGTAGGCACTTACTAAATGCCTGTTTCCTTTCTTCCTTCCCCATTGTAAACCTGCTAAGGCAGAAGACACTGCAGTGAAGATGCTGGCTACTGGCAGCACCCATTTCCCCAGTCAGAGCTTTCTAAGAGGATTTTCCTATCAACAATCTACTCTCTTAAAATTTTCCATTCTGCTATAGAAAACTGAGACTCTTCAGCTTAGAAGAGCAACACTTTACTGAAAACAACCTTTGAAATTCCTTTTCTAGAGCTTCCTACTTCTAAAGATTGGTATCTATGAAAGATCTAAAAGGTTTTACAATTTAACCATACTAAGTTGTTTTAGTCTTGAAAACCTTTGCTCCATCTAACTGCCATCTGGCCACAAGGACAGGACAGCCAGGTGGCACAGTGGATAGAATACTGGGCTTAGAATAAGGAGGATTCATCTTCCTGAGTTCAAACTGAGCCTCAGACACTTACTAGCTGTGTGACCCTGGACAGGGCACTTAACCCTGTTTGCCTTAGTTCCTCATCTGTAAAATTAACTGGAGAAGGAAAGAGCAAACCATTCCAGTATCCTCGACAAGAATGTGAACATGACTGAACAACAACAAAAATTCTTTATGGTCCTCAAAAACTTCTCTGATTGCCAACTGGTCACAAAGATGTCATGAATATTATTGCTTATTTAGGTCAGTTTTGTGCTGATCATTTTTCTTTCATTACCAGTGTGCCTTTGTTAAGTTGCTTGACTCCTGTGGGCCTCAGTTTTCTTATTTACAAAATGAAGAAGTTGAATTAGAGGACCCCTAAGGTACCTACAAGGTCTAATTATAAAATTTCATTGGTCTGTTATTTGTAAATTGGTTAAGCATGTCTTCTATGTCTTTGTTCTAGTAAATGATAAAAATGGCCAGATCAAGGACTGAGTCCATTCTAACCTTTCTAGAGACTTTTCCCCCAAAGACATTAATCCATGAGTCACATTTTGACTGTGACCAGTCATCTCCTTAATTCCCTGAGTAGACTGTAATCCATTCTACCTGGTTCTGTCAACACTGTATGAGATACTGTTTATACTTATTATTGGAATGAAAGTACTTTGCAAATCTTGACAGCACTGTACAAATGTTTATGATTAGTATTGGGATCAGTCAAATACCTTTTAAAAATAATATTTTATTTTCCCCCAGTTGCATGTAAATTTTTAGCATTTATTTAAAAATATTTTAAGTTCCAAATTTTTCTCTCTCCTTCCCTTTCCTCTCTTCACCCTGTGACAATAAGCAATTTGATATTGGTCATGCATGTTCAATCATGCAAAACATGTTACCATATTAGTCATCTTGTGAAAGGAGACACAGACTCAAAGGAAATAAAATGAAAAAATACAGAAAGTGAAAAACAGCATGTTTTGATATGCATTCAGACTCCATTAGCTCTTTCTCTGGAAGTGGATAGCATTTTTCATCATGAATCCTTTAGAATTGTCTTGCAAAGACTATTTTGATTGTCTTTGCTGCACAGTTTTATAGCACTTTGGGCATAGTTCCAAATTTCTCTCCACAATGTTTGGATCAGTTCGAGACTCTACCAAAAGTGCCTTAGTATCCCAATTTTCCCATATCCCCTTTACCATTTATTACTTTTCTTTAATGTTATTGATTCAGCAATATCACTATTAAGTATGTATCCCAAAGAGATTTAAAAGGAGGTAGGGGGATAAGGACATATTTGTACAAAAATATTTCTAACAACCCTTTTTTGCAAGATATCTTTGAAGTAAGTAGTGCTTTATAAAAACGAATAAGTGTTAAATGGATACACATAAATGAGTTACTGGCTATCGATCACAAACAATGGGAAGAACACAGTCAGTTGGGCATGAACCAGTGGCAGTAGAGAAAGGATACCTCAACCCCTGAGCATCGTTTCCTGCAGTCCTTAGGGGATATGCAGCTGGCTTGACCTTGAGAGAGAGGGGCAGGAGTGTACAAGTTACATAGTCGTAGACTAGTCCAAGGACACAATGTAATGTCACTGCCCAGTTTATCTAATTTGTTCCTTTTATATAAAGTTTACCCTTCCACTGTGGTATTAAAGGTCATGTTCTATCAAGACTTGGCCTATGAAGTCACATTCCCCCTTCTTGCAGTAAAGTCTCTACTTTGTTATTTCTGATGTTGTTTTGTTCTCACTGAACATTCATAAATGGACATCTGAAGCCAAGAGTATTACTGCCTGTCTTCAGGGATATTGTCTTTTCTGAATAATGTCTATTTTCTGAAATGTCTATTTCATTGAATTATTTTACCATATTGGACTGGACTTTTATTTGTCAGGTTTGTTCACTGGAAGAAGACCTCAGAATGGGACGTCTTAAATGCCAATTTTTATAAGGCTTTCCTGGCTTTTTTTCTGTTAGTGAGTTCTGACTCAGGTGTATTTGATTTTCAAGCACCATACTTCTGCCAGCACTAGAATGGAATTCTTCTTAGAAAAATGTTTTCTGAAGGAATGAAACTGTGGTCACTTCCTTCTTTTTTCCTGGTTTCTTGCTTTTCTTCATATGACTTATTTTCAACTTTACTCATTCAATCTGTATCTCTCTTGAATCATAGGATTTAGAACTAAAAGGCATTTTACAGATTATTTAGTCCTTTATTTTACAGTTGAGGAAATAGAGACATACATCTTAGATCTGTTGTTGTTTCCTTCTCTTTTTGACCTGATTTGGGGTTTTCTTGGCAGAGACACTGGAGTGATTTGCCATCTTCTTCTCTACTTCATTTTTCAGATGAGGAAACTGAAGCAAATAGGGTTAAATGACTTGCCCAGGGTCACATAGCTATTAAGTGTCTGAGGTTGGATTTGAACTAAGGTCTTCCTTATTTCAGTTCTGATGCTTTATATACTGCACCACTTAGCTGCCCCTGTCATAGATTTAGAGCTTGGAAAGACCTCAGAGGATGTCCTCTAGTTCAACCCCTTCATTTTTCAGATGTGACTTGCTCAAGGTCTCACAACCAATAAGTATCAAAGCTGGCGTTCAAATCAATTTGTTATTTCAAATTCAGTAGTCTTCTGTATTTTTCTTTTTGGAGGGGGGAAAGCAAGGCAATTAGGGTTACGTGACTTGCCCAAGGTCACATGGCTAGTTAAGTGTCAAGTGTCTGAGGTTGGATTTGAACTCAGGTTCTCCTGACTCCAGGGCCAGTATTCTCTTCACTGCACCACCTAGCTGCCCCTGTATTGTATTTTTATTAATTCTTTTGTCTCTGCTGCTTCTCTCTCTCCCTCCCTCCCTCCCTCCCTCCCTCCCTCTCTCTCTTTCTCTCTCTCTTTCTCTCTCTCTCTCTCTCTCTCTCTCTCTCTCTCTCTCTCATTCTCTTTTGTCTTCTACTCTTTAATAACATTTTACTGTGTAGGATGTAAGGACAGCTAGGTGGTACAGTGGATAGCACACTGTGCCCTGGAGTCAGGAAGACCCTAGTTCAAATTGAGACTCAGACACTCACTACCTGTGTGACCCTGAGCAAGTCATTCAACCTTGTTTGCCTCAGTTCTTCATATGGAAAAGAGCTGAAGAAGGAAATGGCAAGCCACTCCAGTGTGTTTGCCAAGAAAACCCTAAATGGGGTCGCTGTAAAAAGAGTTTGACATGACTGAAACAACTGAATGACAAGAAAGAAGTATAGCATGTACATTCTTGTTCTATTCTCTCAGGGTCAGGCCAGCTTTCTTCCTCAACCCCCAATTTCCTTGGTCTTTTAGTGTAAAACCTATTTATTTACTAAATGATAGTCATTATATTTCCATTTGCCTACCTGGGCTTATCCACCCCCTCCTAATTAGTTCCAGGGGTTTTGGCATGAGCCTACTCAAGAGAGCAAATGGTTAAATTTTCAGGATAAGCATTTGTGCCTCAGAAATGGCCAAATTTACAAATCAAGGCTTGATTTGCTGTTTTGCTGGTTATCTAAACTCAAGAAAATGTTAATGATGCAAGTCAAACTTACGAGTCCATCGAGCATTTTCAGATGCCAGTTGTTAAACATTTCCCAACATGTTCCTGATTGGGTCTGTCCTTTCTGACAATCCCCACCTTCCTTCTGCTTCCAATCAAATTTTACAGCTTCAAATATGACCTAAGCAGTGAGAATCTAGAGAAATATTCTTTCTCCAGCCATTGTGAGAGACAACATATTTAACTACTGGATAACGTTAATTTATCTAAAATCTGGTTCTTTTAAGCAGACACGGCCCATTTATTGCAGGGAAAATGTACTTAATCATTAGTTATTCATAGTAGACAGGTCTTCCCATCATGCCCAAGAAAAGGAATGGTGTAATACTAACTTTCATCACAACTATGAAATCTGATCTTTGTGCTGAGAACTATAGACATTGGTGATGTGAGGGGCAAAATAAAGGAGGAAAGCTTCTGCCTTTTATCTGGAAATCAGTTGGCCAGGATAATTCTCATCTTATTTAACATGATTCATCCTTGAAATAAACTCTGGTGAAACATGCAAAGGTTTACAGAACTCCAGAGCTCCCCCAGCAGCTCTCCTGCTGATCCATATTCCCCATTCTATTTATTTTCTGTGGGTTTGTGGCAGACCTGAAAAGGAGTTGGAGGTGAGTTCTTGCTTTTGGAAAAATAAAATAACTCATTCCATTCATATGTACTATCATTTTAAGCATTCAACTAGTGCAGAGAACTGGCCTGGGCTAGCCTGTGCTAAATTGCTTAGGCAAAAGAGTTGAGTTAGCTAAGCTAAAATTACGTAGCTGTGGCGTACTTTGTAGTTAGATGGTACAGTGGAAATGAAAGTTAGATTGGGCAGCTGAGGAACTGGGATCGAATTCTGACTCTGATTTTTTAACCTGTGTTTAACATAAGCCTTCTGGGCTGCCATTTTGTAATTTATAAATAAAGGAATTTGGCTGTTCCACCTTTGAGGTTCTCTGTACTTCATACAATCAATTAAGGAACAGGCTTTTATTAAATGCCTATTTTGTTAACCATGAGGAGATGAAGACAAAAAGCCAAGATGACAACAACATCTTGTTGGACTGGAATGGAGTCGGGACACTAACTATGTGCTACATTGATCTTTATAAGTAAGTGCTGAATAAATGATTGCTGGCTTTATATGACTACAGGCAAGTCACCTAAGTTCTACCAGCCTTGGCTTTATTGAACAAAATATGTATGAAAATATGAACTACTTACTTAGCAGTATTGTTGGGGAGAAAATAACTGTTTAAATGTAAGCTAGTATTCCATCCTGGATTTGCCACTACTAACTAGCTATATGACCATAGGCAAGTAACTTCTGGCTCTGGCCTTCCTTTGTCCCATCTGCCAAATGAAGTTGTTGGCCTAGGGTCCCTCCTGGTTCTAAAATTAGGATCTTCTAATCTGCAGAAATAGGGATAACAGATCTGGCAATGTCTATATCCAAGGATCTGGACCAAATGATCTAATGTACATAAATGCTTAAATACTTCTGGGATCTGGAATTGCTTCAAGGTGGGTATATTCCTGTGATCAGTGTTGATTACAGCCTTTTAGTTGCAATCATTTCTGAGAATTGCTGTGGCTAAAAACTAATCACCCTGCTGCTAAGCAGGTGCTAGGCCCTATAATGATGCTTATGAAGTGAGGTTTAAATGCAAATTACCTCTCTATTTAATTGTAGTCTTCACTAGGGTTGGTGAGGAGAGAGAAAGAGAAAAAAATAGAAAATTTAGAAGGAAGCACAGAGGAGCTGGATAGTTTTGAAAACAATGTGTAGTATTTGTTACATAGCCTTTTTTTTAAGTAAACAGTCTGAAATGGAAATGTATGATTTTATATTGAATTCCCTCTTTATGTTTTGCTGTGTATGTAGAAATAATCTTTCCTCCCTCATTTTGTATTTAAATTTAAAATTAATTTAAACATTTAAATGCAAATTATCTTTTTTTTAATTTTTTTATTTTTTTCGTTTTTTTTTAATTATACTCATTTCCGCCAGATTTTGAGTTACAATCATTTTCCCCCCATTATTCCCCTACCCAACCTCCCAGAACAGTAATCCCACAAGACATCGCCTCCTCCAATCTGCTCTCTCCCATACCTTCTCCCATACCCCCATCGACTTTTCCATTAGAGGAAGGTGAGTCTTTGCATCACAATGCCTGCACATCTTATCTCCCTATTACAAGCAAACGAGTATTAATAATAGTATTTATATATATATTTGAAACATTTAATGTTATGACCTCAAATTTCAGATCCATTTCCTTCCTCCCTTGTCACCCATTCCCTCTTGGGAGATAAGTAATTCAGTTTATGTTGTACATGTCTAGCTATGCAAAACATTATCATAGTAGATATATTGTACAAGGCTGCTTATAATTCCCTCCCACTCATCCCACCCCCCACCTGGTCCATTCCCTACATGATCCTGTCCCTCCTCTATAGTGGGTACTTCCAACCTCCCCTCACCCCAAGGATGCCCTCCCATCCATCATCCCTCCTCCCATCCCCCTTCCCCCTATCCTGCTGCAGGTTGAGATATCCCATTTACTATGTATGCCATTCTCTCCCTGAACCAAATTCAGTTTGAATGTGGTTTTGCCTTTTTAGCCTTCCTTATTCTCCCCCTCTTTTGCAACCACTTCCCCTTGCTTCCTCCGCATGGGACAGTTTACACTACCCTGTCTCTCCCCATCTCCTCCTGCCACCCTCCTCTCTCACCTCATAATTTCATCCCCTGAGTATTCTCCCTTCCCAACAAATTTAACTTATGCCCTCTATCCATATATAACTGTAACCATATACACACACATTCACATATGTATTCATATGACCACACCCCCTTCTTCCATTATTTTCATAGTGAGAAAGCTATCATCAGTCACAGTTATTGCTTTTCCATATAGGAATGTAAATAGTTCAACTTTGATAAGATCCTTTTGATTTCTTTTCCCTGATTACCTTCTCAGGCATCTCTTCCTTCTTGTGTCTGGATGTCAAATTTTCTATTCAATTCTGGTTTTTTCCTCAAGAATGCTTGAAAGTCCTCTATTCCACTGAATGACCATATTTTCCCCTGAAACAAAATACTCAGTTTTGCTGGGTAGGTGACCCTTGGGTTCATTCCCAGTTCTTTTGCCCTCTGGAATATCATATTCCATGCCCTTCGATCCCTCAGTGTAGAAGCCACCAGGTCCTGGGCTATTCTGATTGTGTTTCCACAATATTGAAATTGTTTCTTCCTGGCTGCTTGTAGTATTTTCTCCTTGATCTGGGGATTCTGGAACCTGGCTATAATATTCCTGGGAGTTTTCTTTTTGGGGTCTTTTTCAGGAGGTGATCGGTGGATTCTTTCAACCTCTATTTTGCCCTCTGGATCTAAAACATCAGGGCAGTTTTCCTTGAGAATTTCTTGAAGGGTGATTTCTAGGTTCTTTCTTTGATCATGGCTTTCAGGTAGTCCAATAATTTTTAAATTGTCTCTCCTGGATCTATTTTCCAGGTCAGTGGTTTTTCCCATGAGATATTTCACATTGCCTTCTAATCTTTCATTTGTTTGGATCTGCTTAACAGCATCTTGATTTCTCATAAAGTCATTAGCTTCCATTTGCTCCAGTCTAACTCTGAAGGAATGAAGCTCCTCAGTGAACTTCTGAGATTCTTTTTCCATCTGCCAAATTCGACTTTTTAAGGCATTCTTCTCCTCATTGCCCTTTTGGGCCTCCTTTGCCATTTGAGTTAGTCTATTTTTTAAGGTGTTGTTTTCCTCAGTCAGGCTGTTGACCCTCATTTCATACTTTTCCTGCATCCTTCTCATTTCTCTTTCCAATTTTTCCTCCACTTCTCTTATTTGATTTTTAAAGTCCTTCTTAAGGTCCTCTATGGCCTGCAACCCACTCATGTTTTCCCCTGGGGCTTTTGGAGCAGGACTTCTGACCTCACAGTCCTTTTCCTGCTCTATGCCCCCAAAATAGGAGTCTAGGGTTGCATTTTTCTGTTTCCTTTGCCTTGGCATGTTGCTACTTAATTACTTGACTTTTGGGCTTGTTGCCACACTATGGCTTTAAGGCCAGATAGAGGAATTTTCGTCCCGAACGTGTGGGGGGCAACTTCCGTTTCTGGCAAGCTGTAAACCCACCCACAACTTCCACCCTAGATCACAATCCAGATCCAGGGAGGTTAAAGCAAGAGCGATTACCCCCCAAGACTGATCGCTGGATCTCCCTACAATTTGCAGGCTGGGAGCGGGAGCTGCCTCTGAAAACTACAAAATGGCATTTGTCCTCAGCGGCTTCTAGCCCCCAGGGGAGGGAGCCGACCCATTCCCCAAATACCAGTCCCAAAGTCCATAGGACACTAACCTCTTACTTTGTCCTAGGCAAGTCTATGTTGATAATTCTGGAGTCGCCACAGCTCCTGGTGTTCTGGGGTTCCTCCAGCTGGCTGCTGGCCCTGCTGCCCTGGGGCTAAAACCTCGGCTCATGCGGACCTGGGCTCGGTTCGGCTCGGCTCCTGCGCGCTGCACGCTGCATGCTGCCAGGTCCCAGACCACTGCGCTGGTCCTTCCTGCAGGGCTGCTGGGCTGTCTTCAGCGGGAGGTTAGCTTCTCTGTGTCGTTCTGTGGGTGCTGGGGCTCCAGAAGTTGTTCAGAGTCCTCTTTTACATCGTTTGGGGGGAATGTGGGGGCAGAGTGGCTTGGATGAGCTGTTTCTACTCCGCCATCTTGGCTCTGCCCCCTAAATGCAAATTATCAATAATTAAGCTATACCATGTCGTGTGCATATGTATAGGAACAAATAAATATGTATTGCCTAGTATGTATGTGCCGTGAGCTGTGCTAAGTGCCTTATAAATATTATCTCACTGAAAATAATATCTTTACAAGAACACTGCAAAGTGTTATAATTATTCCTATTTTGCAGATGAGGAAACAGGCAATCAGAGGGTAAGTGACTTGCCCAGTGCTAAGGTTGGATTTGAATTCCAGGTCCTATGTTGAGTATTTTACAAATATTGTCTCATTTCATTTTCACAAGAACCCTGGGGGGATGGATGCTATTACTGGATAGTTTTGTTGTTGTTCAGTCAGTCATGTCCAGCTGGGGTTTTCTTGTCAAAGACACTGGAGTGGTTTGCATTTCCTTCTCCAGTGACTTAAGAGGAAGAGGGGTTAAGTGACTTGTCCAAGGTCACACAGCTCGTAAGTCTGAGGCTAGATTTGAACTCATGTCTTCCTGACTCCAGGTAGTGCTCTATCCAGTAGCCATCTGGCTGTCTCAGGTGAGGCCATTTTACAGAAGAGGAAATTGAGATGGGCAGAGGTAAAGCAACTCTTCCAGAAGCACAGAAGCTAGTAAGCTTTGGAGACCAGATCTGAATTCCAGGCCCAGTGCTCTATCCTCTGCTAGTTACTGTGAAACACATAGGATAGAATCTCTTTTTTAGCCACCTTTTTACTCCTGGTAAAACTGAGGCTCAGAATGGTGGTGTCATTCATCACACAGACCTGGAAGTAGGAGGTTATTCCTATATGTTTTCTCTTTACTTTCCATCTTGCCTTACTGAAAGGTTGTGTGTCAAAGTGGACACAGAGCTGTCCTCACAGACAGGGAGAGCTGAGTTCAAGTTCATCTTCTGATATTCAGCCTCTCAGGACCCTGGTACATCTTTAAGAGGGTTTAAGAGAGTATTTAGAGTCCTTCTCCTCCTGGATCCTCCCTATGTTTTCTCACCTACTCTAGAAGTCAATGATATATGAGACTCCCTGACTGCATGCCATATCTGGAATGTTCTCCTTCCTTACCTCCATCTCTTGGCTTTCCAGGTTTTCTGCTTCCAAGCCCAGTGTTCTTTCTGCTCCATGACATTAAAAAAATCTGATTGTCATTTTCCATCATTACCCTGCATGTTCCCTAGGGGCAGGGGACAGTTATTGCCCCTTAGTTATTCAGGTTATTTTTGGGGCTGACTCATTTGGTCCAAGTCTTTCTGATTTTAAATTGTCCTTGAATCAAAAGGAGTCTCCATCTGCAGTGCTTTGAAAACCCTGCTTTCTCCTTGGTACTCTCTAGTTCCAGCTTTTCATCATTAAGATGTTAGGGTGGGAATGACATCTGTAAGAAGTTACAGATGCAGAGGGTGTTAGCAGGCCTGCTCCAGTGACACCTTGAGATAGCCTGGGTCTACTCCAGTCTATTTTCCATCTTGGAAGTGAACCAGAAACTGCTCCTGTTACCCTAACAAATGGCTCTTTCAGGGGTGTGCTGATAGGGAAACTTGCTGATATACATCATTCCCTCCCCCCGGCTCTTTTGGACCAATTGAGTAACTTCACAAGAATGTGAACTGAGATAGTCTTATGATCACTAAGACCTACTTCTTGCCAACCCCAGTGGAGTGAAAGAAGGTTATAGAAATGTACCGAAGAGTTTCTGAATATATTTCACTAGCTATTTGTCATCCTAAATCACTTTTTTTTTCTGATTTAAGAAGATCCTTCTATGTCTACTGTTTGTTGATTGTAAAAATGCATTTGACTCGATAGGGTGAAAAGTAGCCTTCAAGTCAGGAGTGTGCAGGTAAATGGCTAAGGACTCCTTCTTTGAGAAAAAAAATGTATTCAAAATACAATTTAAGCTTTATCTGTATCATTAGCATTTTCCCCCATCACTTTCTTAAGTCTAGATATCAATAAAACATTAAATCAAGCTGTGATTTATAGCATTTGCTGATTTCCACGGTCTAAATGCTCACACTGAAAATTTCACAATTTAATCTAGTAAGCCCCTCTCAGTCAGTTCCTATATATTGCTGCTTTAAGCCTCCTTTTCCACAAGGTCTCTTCCATATAGATATTAAGATCAGATCATACTCCTTGATAAATGCAACTTGGTAAAATGACCATAGCATAGGGATATATGCTCACCACCAGTCATTGCCATAATCTTGGGGGATCTCCTGCACAAAATATAAATTGAAGAAGGTTCCATTTTTGGTGGCGACATCCTGCAGATGCTCCTCCTTTTTGCAGATGACATTGTGTTGATTGTAGCAAGCCAGAAAACATTACAGGGATTTCTTAATGAGATCCATAGCCTTAAAAAACAAGTCCAAAAACAAATGCACAAAACCAGCCTAATAATCTGCACAGGAAAAAAGCAAATAGATGGAGAGCACTTATTGTCCAGATTATGACATGAAGTTCATTGGACAGTCCATTGAGTTAGTTCATCTGGGTATACATACATGCATATATACATACATTATACATATATAAATCCCTCTCTATATATACATATACAAAATTAGAAATATGTATATGTATATAAATAGAAATATATGCACATGGGTATGTATATTCCCTGACTTAAGGCTCATTGATATGGGATACTCTCCACACTCTATCACTATATACATATATATATATATACATATACATACACACATATATGTATGTATGTGTGTGTGTGTGTGTGTGTATACACGTCTGAGACCAGATTTGAACTCAAGTCCTCCTGACTCCAGGGCTGGTGTTCTATTCACTGTGTCACCTAGTCACCCCATTCATTCATATTCTTAGAAGAGTTGGGGGATTTTGAGGTAGAATTTAACTATGTCTTTGCACCAAAACCCATTGTGAATTATTAGATACAGACCTAGAAGTGATATTGCTAGATCAAAAGGTGTGCACAGTTTTATAGCCCTTTGGGCATAGTTCCAAATTGCTTTCCAGAATGATTGGATCAATTTACAACTCCACCAACAATGCATTAGTGTTCCAATTATAGACACGTGCATATATATATATTTCTATATATATGAGTGTTTAAAAATTAAGTTTAGAAGTGCAATATGATGAGTCATGATTATACATGAACTTGAAAAAAGATTTGGGGCTTGTAATTGACTGAAAGCTCCAAATGAGTCAACAGTGTAATGCCGTGGTCAAAAAAGTTAATGCGATATTGAACTGTATTAAGAGAGAAAGACCTAGGAACAAGGAGACAGCTTCTCTGCTGTGGGTAGAATAGCAATGGGTAGAATTGCAAAGAGGCAGACTTAGGGTGCATGAAAGCAAAGCCTCCAAACAATTAGAACTACCTAGGAGTGGAATGGGATGCATCAAGAGATGGTGCATCTGGGGTGGCTAGGTGGTGCAGTGAATAGAGCACTGGCCCTAGAGTCAGGAGGACCTGGGTTAGCATCCAGCCTCAGACACTTAACACAAAAACTAGCTATGTGACCTTGGGCAAGTCCTTTAAGCCCAATTGCCCTCCAAAAAGCAAAACAAAACAAAACAAAACAAGAGATAGTGCATCCCCCTCACTGAAAGTCTCTAAACAAAGACTGGATGACCAAATGTGTATATTATAGAGGGTATTATATTTCAGGTATGAGTTAGAAAAGATGGACATAAGTATAAAGTGATTTTGCATCAGAAGAACGAGATTCAAATCCTAGTTTCTGAAAAATTAGAAAAAATATAGTAGTATTAGAGTCTTGAGTTGAATATTGACTTATTCATACATTGACTTAATGACTTTAGGCATATCATTTAATTTCTCTGAGTTTCATCTGCAAAATGGATTTTTAAAATTTACCTTACCTCCCTTAGGTTGCTGTGAAGCTTCAATGAGATTATACACACCTATGTATATACACATATATATGGATATACATATATGCACACTATATATAATATGTGAATATAGGTGTGCATATACATTATACACACATATGTATAAAATGCTTTATAAACCTTCAAGTGCAATTTGTATGACAACTGTTATTGTTGTTACTCTTAACTCTGTGACCTTGGGCAAATCACTTTGCCAGTTTGGGACTCAGTTTCCTTATTTGTAAATAGGAGTTATTGGAATCAATATCTACAGACACTTTTAGCTCTTGGACTCTAACTCTAATCCTTGTTTCTTAAAACCAACCTGGGAGATGAATTCTGGGACATATGCCTCCGAGCTCTGTAGAAGGGGAGACAAATATGGCCAGGGCCAAAGGCTAAGCATTAGAGAGAATGGCTTCAGTATGACACATTCTCATCCAGAGTTTCTTCTTAACTCTCAGTGGAAAACCTTTAAGAATCCTCCCATCCTGTGGGGGTGGGGTAAGGTCCCAGGATGTGGGGCCAGAAGAATGTTAAAAGTAAGCATGGCCCTGAAGGATAGGCCACCTCTCCTTGGAAAGGTTATGGTAAATGGGCCCAGACTTCTGTGGGATTATATCATATTGTTGCAGCTGTGGAGACTAAAAAAGGATTTGAGTGGGTATGTTTTGACTAGAACTCTCCCTTACATTTTTAAGAAATTGGGACACTGGAGAAATTCTTTCTTCATCTATCTCCTCCCTACCCCCAAGGCCCCCTTTCTCTTTATTATACTAATCTTCTGTTAACTTGCCATTGAAGAATATGTCTTAGTCATATAAGGTACCTTGGTATTCTTGGCTCTATCTAAAGAGCTACATCCCTTTGAAGTGGGTTTGGATTCTGAAGGTTATTGTTTTTTGTTGTGGTTTTCTTGCACACAGCCCTATTGTGTGCTGTAATGATGTAGGGTTGTGAGGAAGCTAGTTTGAGGCTTTGGAACAAGACAAATGCCAGGGAATAAACTCTGTCCCAGGTAAATGCTCTCCATGGGCTTGGCTTCTTTACCATGTTGATTGTATTCTGGGATAAAGACTGAGAGAGAGAAGAAACAAAAGGGATTCTGAAGAATAGAGTGGGGCAATGATGATAAAAGAAGGAAGCTATCAGTGTTGGTGGTAGGGGAGAAGACAAGGGACGTTTCCAGTCTTCTCAGTTGACCCCCTTCTATTTACTCTATGATCTAGCTACAGTGGCCTTCTTCTTCCTTGGAGATGATACTCCATCCTTTGTGTCCTCTACCCCCATGCCTCAATCCTCTCTCTTCATCTCCATCTCCTGTTTCCCATGGCTTCCTTCAAGACTCAGTTCAAATTCCACCATCTTCAGGAGGCCTTTCCAGATCTTCCTTCCACCAATGCTCTGAGATTGTTCCATTTACATTGTGTGTATCCTGTATACAACATTGTTTACATGTTGCTCCCCACCTCCCAACCCCCATTAGAATGTGAGCATCTATGTACCTGCCTTTTTTTATATCCCCAGCACTTAGCATAGTGCTGGTATATAGAAAGTGTTTAATGAATGCTTATTGACTGACAAGTTTGGCATATATATACATATATATGTATATATACATATATGTATATAGGCATATATACATATATGTATATATGCCTATATACATATATGCATATATACATATATATGCCTATATACATATATGTATATAGGCCTATATACATATATGTATATATATGCATATATATACATATATGTATACAAATGCAGATAGTAGATGTATTTACATATGTGAATTAGCACAACCATTGTGCATTGACCCAACCATTCTTGAGAATCGTTTGAAAGTATGCTAGAAAAGTACTCAAATTGTTTATAATTTTTAACCCATTGATATCACCATTGTACACCTACCCTAAATATGACAAAGACAGAAAGGAAAATCTCAAATATATTAAAATATTTAAAGCAGCATTCTGTGTGTGTGTGTGTGTGTGTGTGTGTGTGTGTATGATAACACAAATTTGGAAACCAACCAGGTTGCATTAATATATATTAATTGATTGATATCCCTATCAATTAGGGAATGAATGAGCTTATGATAGTATATGACTATAATGAAATATTATTGAGTCAAAAGAAATTATAGATATAAGGACCTCGGGAAAACCTGAGAAGACTTATATGAATTGATGCAGAAAAAATAAACCATCAAGGACAATATATAGACAATAGAGTGAAAGGAAGCAACATTAAAATGTTAAAACTCCAGAGGATGAATGACAAAGTCTTCCTCCCTCTTCTTAGTAGAGAAGAGGCAGGTTTCAGATTCAGAATAAATCATACATCATGAGAGCCATTTGTTTTGTTTAACTCTTTTTCTTTGAGTTGAGGGGAGGTTCTGTTTTGGGGTAGATAATGGGAAATAATAGTGATATTAAAAATAAGTATTGGTCGGCTAGGTGGCGAAGTGAGTAGAGCATCGGCCCTGGAGTCAGAAGGACCTGAGTTCAGATCCGGCCTCAGACACTTAATGCACACACAAACAAAAACCTAGCCGTGTGACCTTGGGCAAGTTACTTAACCCCAACTGCCCTCCAAAAGGCAAAAAAAAAAAAGTGTCAATAAAATATTAAAAAACAACAACAACATTGTTTTGGTCCCTCTGTGTTTCCAATAATTAGACTTTAAGAGTATATTCGAGCTCATCCTTGCTCATCTTTTCATTTATTATTCGCACAATTTAGAGAACTAAATTGGACGAAAACTAGTTTGTAAAAACTCCTGTTTTATGTAGCTCCTTAAGATTTACAGTGTAAGA
Source organism: Gymnobelideus leadbeateri (assembly GCA_011680675.1). NCBI lineage: Eukaryota > Metazoa > Chordata > Mammalia > Diprotodontia > Petauridae > Gymnobelideus > Gymnobelideus leadbeateri. The sequence continues at coordinate 593,340 of WOXC01004162.1, forward strand.
GGTTTAAGGTCTTTGAAGTGTTTTACATATATTGTCACATTTGATAAAGAGAGAAGGCTCAGCGCTAAACAATTTAAATTAAGAGATTTTCATTTTAGTTGTTCATGGATTTCATTGGAAAGGAGGTGAACCAAATTGAACAATGATCAGTGAGACCAAAAAGAAATCTCTTCCAACCAGTCCATGACTGCACAAGAAGGATAGAAGCCTGCCAGTACTGAGATGCCGGATATACCAATTGAGGTGGAAGCTGGAATGAGTTTTGATAAACAGAACCTGAAGCCTGTGGGAGTCCTAATGCATTAGGGGAGACCTGAAGCCAGTTCCAGCTGTGGGTGCCCTGGGCAGGGACCCTTTGGAGAAGTCAGAATTTATCCTACCCTTCTATAGGACCTGAAATCTATGGCATTTGAGAGAGGACATATCAGGGAGATATAAAGCTAGGTTGAATGTCCATAAAGAGGACCCCCAAGCCAGTGGGACATCCTCTGTGACTTGCCAGGATTATAGTGGGGAAGAGCACTAAATCCAATTAGGTCACTGACCATCGCAGTAAGGACTGGCAGTGCTTACTTGGGAGTGCTCAGAGCCACCACAGGCGACAGAGTCAGCTCAATACCAAGGCTTATGCTGTAGCTCCTTGGAGGAGGTCTGAGGCCATAGAGATCCTCACTAGCTACCTGGGGCTACTTAGGACCACAGCTAGTGTGATAGAACCAACTTCCACCTGGGGATTGCCCAAGGAGAAGGAGACACAGAAAAGCCTCAGCTGGCATCTGCAGTGGGCCTCCAGGAGACGGAGGCAGAGAAACCTGAGGAAATTTGTCTGAACTGATATAAAATGAATAAAATTATAAAATGACTGTGATATCAAAAGAAAACAACTTTGAAGGAATTAAGAAATCGGATTAATGCAATGACCTATCATGACTTGGGAAGACTGATGATGAATTATGCTTCCCATCTCTAGGAAAAGACATGAAGGATTATTTTTAGATGTGACCAATGTATGGATTTGTTTTTTCTGTACTATATATTATTACAAGGGAGGGTTTTTGTGTGGGAAGAGGGAAATGAGGTGGTATTGATACTAAGGCAAAAAAAATAAGCAAAGAAAGAAAAGAACAACAATGAAACATTAAAAAACACACAGAATAAGGCAGAAGGAAGCTTGGAAGGGGACAGACAAGCAGGATGTTGGTTCTATGGTGTTAAATATAATCTATGCTTGGAAAAAACCAGGCTTTACCTAATAGAAATTCACAATTTCATACACCATCCTCTTTCTCTGATCTTTGTATGTGAAAATGCCTATATTTGCTGATGTTTGTCAAGTTTAAAAACAAATAAATATGTACATACATGTTTATACACATATGCATACATGTATGTGTGTATATACATATATGAATGTTTATTTTATCTTTTGAAATTAAATTTATTTTTGTTACATTTTAAGTTTCAAACTCTCTTCTCCTCTCTTCCCGTTCCCACTACCATTAGACACAGATTTATAAATATATGTAAAACCATACTATGTGTACTTTTATTTATCAGTTCTTTCTCTGGAAGTGGCAGCATCTTCCTTCATAGGTCCTTTACAAGTTAATCTGTATATCAATTGTACTCGGAATAACTTGGCTGTTCACAATTATTCTTTGAACAGTCTTGCTGTTATTATATACAAGATGTACGAATTTCAAGGAAATGTTGTTAAGTTATTAATATCAAGTCCACCAAGGATGTCAGAGTATGCAAACTAAGCCATTAGGCAATTGATAAGAAGCTGATAAAGAAGAAGTCGTTGATGGCCTTGGAAGAGAGTAGATTTTGTGAAGTGATGGAAATTGAAGATATCGCAAAGTGCTGAGGGATGGACAGGTATCACAAATGATCTCTTTGCCTTCAGTCGCTGCACCCTTCAATTTAGCCAACACATTGCAAATCTTCCTAATTCTTTTCATATATTATCTCCATTCCCACCTAATCCTATTCTCTTGAAACCTATAAAGTTTATGGTGCTTAGTCTTCTGACCTTCAAAGCTGGGCACCTCTCACATCTCATCTCCCAATATTCCTCTCCACAAACCCCTCAATTATGCCAAACTGGCCTACTTTAATATTCTCCAACAAGTCAAATGTGCTTCTGCCTCTCTCTGAACACATATAGTTCCTCTTCCCTTCTTTCCTCTCCATTTTACTTCTCCCTCTTCCCTAAGGGTCTTAGGTATAGCCTTCTTTCAAGCTAGAGAGTGCTAGACTAGGAGTTAGACTCTTGCCTCAAGACGCTTGCTCTATAACCTTGAACAAGTAGCTTAACCTGTCTGCCTCGGTTTCCTCATCTGTAAAATGGGGGCAATAATGGCACCCATCTCCCAAGGTTCTTGTGAGGACCAAATGAGACAAAATTAGTAAAGTGTTTTGCAAATCTTAAAGTGCTATACAAATGTCAGCTATTATTATTTAGCTTCAGCTATAATTCTACATCCTCTACAAATAATTTTTAAAATTTCTATGTCTTGTTTCTCCAGGCGGATGGTGAATCCATGGAGAGCAGGTATAATGACTCACACATCTTTGAATCCCCCAGCACCTAGAAGATCCCCTACCTAATAAATATCTGTTGCTAATGGTGATGACCCATACTACTTCCCAGCTGGTATATACTCAGGGAATGCAGACTAATCTTGGTATTAATCATTCTGCCTGCTGGAAAACCTCATGGAATGCATTCCAAAGCCATATGGTTTTGCTTTTTTAATTGTCTGTTTCACTGTGCCCCTTCGTGAGTGCAGATAATCAAGGATTGACGGTATATAATTTGTTTATCATTACAAATCAACCAACTAGAGTCTTGTCTTGCCACTTCAGGGAGAGATGGAGGACGTTCATTTGTGCATAGGACTTAACTTTAACACAATGTCCAGTAAATCAGTCAAGAGAGGGTTTAGGACTGGAAGAGACCTCAAGAAATCAACTTCTTGACTTTACAAATGAGGAACCTGAGGTCCAGAGTGGGGAAGAGACTTTTCCAGAGACACCATGGAGTAAGCAGCAGAGCCAGAACTTCAAATCAGATCTTAGTCAGAGTCCAAATCTAGTACTATTTTCATTACAACATGCTGTCCTGGCTCTACCATATACAGAGAGAATTGCTGCAGACTTCCTATTGCAATAGCTTTTACAATCATCTGGCCAGTGAAAATTTTATTTAGTCTATGTTGCAGTCCTAAAAATTGCCCTTTGGGCAGCTTGGTCTTCTTGACACATAATTGTCTTTGCTATAGAAACATTTACTTCTCCTAATGGATATTTCCTCCCTATTTGGGACTTAGGGTCATCCTTGATGGGATCAATCACACTAGAAACTTTCATCTCCCAGTTTGGATTTGGAGTCAGGAAGTCAAATGTTCAAACACCGTCTCTGACATTTTTTAGTTGTGTGATCATACAAAAGTCTTTCTTTTTTCCTTCCTTCCTTCCTTCCTTCCTTCCTTCCTTCCTTCCTTCCTTCCTTCCTTCCTTCCTTCCTTCCTTCCTTCCTTCCTTCCTTCCTTCCTTGCAACTGGAGTTAAGTGGCTCGCCAAGGGTCACCCAGCTAGTAAGTGTCTAAGGCTAGATTTGAACTCAGGTCCTCCTGACTCCAGAGTAGGTGCTCTATCCACTGTGCCACCTAACTGCCCTGACAAGTCTTTCTAAACCCCAGTTTCCTCATGTGTAAAGTGAAGGGTCTCTGAGCTTCCTTCTGACTCTGAATCTATGCTCTAAAGCTTCCTGAGACCTTGTACTTCCCAGGCTATAACATTTGAAGTAGGAAACCAATCAGATGCACCTGAGCACCTTTGTGCAAAACACCCCATCATCTTCTTGGGCATTCTTGGTGCCCACCACTTGCCCTAGTAAATGGAGTGGTTCCAGGAGGAATAGGGAGAGCTAGGTGTAAGGATGTTGCAAGTCCTGAGGGCAATTGCTTACAGGACTGTTGGAATTTTTTCCTCTTATCCTAGCATTTAACACCTCCCCCCCCCCCCAACACACACACACTTTCTGGTTGTATTTCTGTTTTACCAGGGACCGGGACCAGCCTCATTGTTTCTTTTCTCCTTTGGATTCTGGCTGTACCCTTTACCCCGCTGCTGTTCTACACGTCCTGGATTGTGTCTAGTTCAGTCACGTAGTCTTACCTTATGACCTAAAACATGCTAAAATAGGGACTTACTGCTTTGATTCACTGTTCCTTCTATTTCTTCTGTGCAGTATACTTAAGTCCTAGCCACATGCCACATTCATATAGAAAATTAGGATTGATCCCACCCATATTTATCACGGATCTTTCTCTCTTTTGGTATTCCCACCTTCTACTGGCTCCTCCTCATGTGTTTAACACAGTATTTGGTATATAGTAGGAATTATATAAATACTATCTTAAAAAATAAAAGGCTTGAAATAAATAAGGCAATGTGTATATATGTATACATTATATGCACACACATATATACTACTCTATATATGTATACATGTATATCTCTAAATGTACATACACAGATAAATATGTATATATAGCTCTCTATATGCATACCTATGCATCTCTACATATACATATGTATATATGTGTGTGTTCATATATATGTATATACTACAAGTTCATAAACATCTATTTCTAACAAATACATCTGGAATTTTCTAATTCATTATTTCATCCACCCAACAAGTGTTTATTGAGCTTAGCCCTCTACTAGGTACCTTGTTTGCAAACACAGATTCTCATAATTATCTAACAAGTGAAAGGAACCATGTTTTAAATTTCTTCTAGACACATTACCTACATCTTTAGCCTTTTAGGTGGTAGAAGCATACTTTATTTTCATGGCTGAATTAACAAATGTTTTACTTTTTTATTTTATTTATAAAATTTATTCATTTTATTTATAAAAATAAAATTTATTTATTTTATTTCATTAACAGATATTTTAGATGGATAACCCATCACATTAAAATTTTAGTTTCATTTACTTGAAAAGGAACACACAGTATCAATGCACCAGCCTTTGCATACTTGAGTTTCACTATGGCTGCTTGTTAAGGAAAATAAATTTTGGGGAGTGACAAAATGGCACCACAGCTTAGGAGGATCTCATCTCATTGTCCATTACAAGATGGCTTGTAATTCCCTCTACACTGCTACTATGTGTGGGTAAAAATAAATGGAATTCCTCCCCACAAAAACCCTGACCTTCTTCCACTTTCTCTGGCTGGTTTGGTTGTAGAATATTCCACTATTTTCCCTCCTGTAGTAAAATACACATACACATAGGAGTGGGGAATAACTATACTTTGCCTTTTATGGTTCAAGAAAGTGATTTGGGGCTTAGCCTATGGATAGCTGAGGAACATTATCAGTTCTGGAACACACTGTTTTGTAAGGTTAAAAGTATTTAACATTGACATTTCTGGTTTTAAAATCACATTTAAAGCAGCCCTCTTTTCCCTTCCTTCGTTTTCTGTTGTTGTTTTCCTTCTAATTTGTTTTTAACTTTTTGAGCCACCAGACTAGCTTCTGATCTGATCTTTGCTGATGTTGTAGCCCTCTCTCTCTTGTTCAGTCAGTTATCTCTGACTCTGTGGATTTAGGAAATCCTATCTTCTCATGACCTCTTCTCTCTGCCTGTGACACACGTCCAGCTTCTGGACTGTCATTCTTCCACCTTGGATTTGTCATACAACTGTCCCCTCACACTTTTGTGATACCTTCTTCTTTGAGACTTTCTACCTCTCCATCTCTTTTCCTTCATTGTACTACTCAACCTCAGTCTCTGCTTGCTCTCTTCCAACTGGAATCCATTTTCTTGTAATATCTCCTTCTTGGCCACACAATACACACCAATGTCTCTCAAAGCAACCCCCATAAACATTTTTTTCTCCATCAAAAAACAACAAATAAACCTCAACTCCTCAAAACCCCACATCTAACCATTTTTATATGGATAAATCTGGCTTCTATCATTGTTACTTCCCTACATCTACCTTCTTTAGTGAGAGGAGTCTTTTATTACAGGTGCTTAAGCAAAAAGGCAAACAGTAATTGCCCAATCTTTATTCTAGAGGGTGGTGGGGCAAGGCTGGCTGGCACAGTAGGGGAACACATTTTGGATTAAGCAGGGACCTCAGAGTAGAACACTCTAAAAACTTGCTAACTTGATACTTCTATTTTCCCTGGCTCACTACTAGGCAGGGTCTCATTTTTAAGGAGCACTAACATTTATTACATTTTTTAAAAATTACAAATCAATTTAAAATCCATTTTTAGGCTAGCAAAGACAGGTTTAAAACTTCCATGGAGACCGAAATTTATTAAAGTTATTTCTCTTTGGGCTCTTTGGTAGTGCCCCATACTTGGCCACCTTTGAAATGTTAATGTTAAGTCACGAAATCAATTTTTAAACCACAGATTATATTGTCACAGTTAAAGGATTTGTGAGATTAACGACAAGCTATGAAACACCTTTATGTCAGTGGAATCAAAGAACATGAAAAATCCTTATGGCTATGGAGTTATATATCCTGGTTATAAATGGTTTATTGTGTTTGGTTTTTACCTGAGGCACCTCCCATCTCCCTTCAAGGTGAACATCAGCTTGAAATATTAGTGTAATTCCATTTTAATTTGGAAAGAAAGGGCTTGAAATAAGTAATACAGTGTAAACAACTGTGACAGTAATCTTGATTTATAAGTTCTTAAGAGGTTCAGATAGGGTGCTGGGACAAGATCTGTTTATAATACAAAGAAAGGGCATAAAGAACACTCAGCTATGATTTAGAGTCAAAGATGGTAAGTTAGTACCAGTCAACTCATAAGCGTTATTTTTTCTACAGAGAAGGGACTTCCATGGAGGGATGAGAGTAGAAGTGGGGAAAAACCCACTGAGGAAGAAACTGCCAAGAAAATTGCTAGAGTCAGGAACACAGAAGAATTTAAGCAATGGCAATTAATCAGTTAGGAAGATCTATTCTAGCTGAATGAATAATGAATATTCATTCTTTTCTGAGAAGCAGGACTGAGTGCTGAGTGGCAGCTGAGAATGAATTGAGACTTGGGGCAACACTTTTCTTTTGTTGTTGTTTTTTGGTGGAGTTGGACTCTTCATGACCCCATTTGGGGTTTTCTTGGCAAAGGCTCTGGAGAGCTTTGCCATTTCCTTCTCCTGCTCATTTTATAGATGAAAAAACTGAAGCAAACAGGGCTAAGTGCTAGTAAGATGAGTTTTCCTGATTCCAAGTCCAGTGCTCTATCCCCTATGCCACCTAGCTGCCCAATACTTTTCTAGAAAAATACAGTTTCACAGCACCCTATAGAGCTTGACTATCAGTGTATGTATATGTGTGTGCACACATAGGTACATACATATGTATGCACATGTATGTATATGAAATTGCATGAATGCATGTGTGGAGAACAAGCTTTCTTCAGAATTGAGCAGACAGATGAGTGAGTGATGGGATTGTCTTTGGGAAACTGTAAAGTTCTTTTTAAGGGTCTTGAGGTTCTCCCTGATATAAAAGTCCAACTTTTAAAATATCATTATTCTTTCAGGCCCTGAGTCATAGAACACTTTAGTCTCTGAAGAATCGGAGAAAGTCTCTCTCTCTTTACCCAAAGGTCAGCTGAAAGGCTGGGCAAACATGAACAGGCTACCATACATCACAGACATGGAATTTTGCAGAAGTGGTGTAAAGGTTATCATCAAAGAAATAAATGATAGAGAAAAGATTATGGGTTCTTGAGTGTGCTCAAGGGGCTGATGGATAGCCTGTGTACCAATGGAAGTGTTCCTGTGATTTGAAAAGAAATCAAGGGAAACCCTCAGTATGTTGGTATCACCTCTAGTAATCTTGCCCCGGGTGATGAGATTTCCAGGTTTGGCTCCCATTGGATCCTTTCTTCTTATGCCCATTGTAAAATTATAGGCTCATTATTTGGTTTGCTTGTAATGTGGATGTCAGCTCATTCATATGATGTTAGCATTGTGACATCACAAAATCATAGATTTAGAACTGCAAGGGACCTCTCAGATCATCTGTAGTGGGCCAGTACTGAGCCAGTGCAGTCATGGATAGAGTCTGGGTCAGGATTTCCCTAGGCCCTGCTCCTGGTGAGGACTCATTGTTGCTCAGGGTGATTGGCTTACCACCTTTCCTTGATTAGCAAGGGAATAGCGCATGATTACAGAGAAGTGATCACAGGTGCACACAGTGGAGTAAAGTACTAGGAGGTAGAATACCAGATGTAATCACTTTTGCTATTAGTATATAAATCATTTCCCTCAGATAAATAAACAGACTGCCTAGACAGCTTCCTGCCTTCCATCATTCCCACACTCTCAGCCCTTGCCCCTTCAGTGTAGGCATCAAGTGGAGGACCCAATAGGGACCTGAAAAGAAGGCATGAAGATCGGGGCCTAGGAAAATCCTGACCTAGACTCTACCCACGACTGGACTGGCTCAGAATTGGCCCTCTATAGTCATTCAACCCAAGGAATCCATGACTCTGACTTAGTTCAACTCCCTCAGATGAGGAAACTGGAGCCCAGAATGGGGAAATGACTTGCTCAGGGTCTCACAGGTAGAAAAGCTGGGATTTGAACCTAGACCTTTTGACTTCACACCCATTTGTCTCTTTACTTTCATAAACAAGAAGATCCATCCTAGAAGACTTATACTGTTTAATGCTTAATTAGAAAATTCAAATTTCTCCTTTAAAAATGTAATGTCAGATGACTTGTTACTTTATAAAGTATGACGAGAAAGTGAGATTTAATGTGTTGAAGTTTGTTTCCTTACCAGCTTTTTAGGATGACAATGGCTTGTTGCTGTTAAGCACCTCATCAAGAGAAAGGTTGGAACTAGTTTTCTCAGGTTCTTACTTTTGATTTGTGGAAGATCCCACAAAAGCTTGAGGTTGGAAGGGACTTGAAAGGCATGTAGTTCAGCCCATAACTGACCAAGAATCTCCAATTTGACAAGTGGTCAGTCATTAAGTCTCTGCTAGAGGTCCACCAGAAGGGACCGAGTACTTCCTCAGGGAATCCATTCCACTTTTGGACACTTCTACGTAATTGTTAGGAAGCTTTTTCTTGCTCCAATTGTGTACAACTAAATTCGATTGTGTACAACTTCCACTCATCATTTCAAGTTTTTGCCCACTGGGGTCAAACAGAAGAAATACATTCCCACTTCCCCATGAAAACCATTCAAATATTGGAAGTCACTTGTCATGTTTTTCTTTCCCAAATCTTCTCTTCTTTAGGCTAAACACCTACAGTTCCTTCAACAGATTCTTTACATTATGGTTTTGCAGACTTCCACCCTAGTTGCCCTCCTTTGAATGTTTTCTGGTTTATCAATGGCCCATCTAAAGTGTAGTACCAAGAACAAAACACTTAATACTCCAGATGTAGCCTTTCACCTCCAGTAGGATAGAAGTTTATTTGGGTTTGGTGACTTGAACTGGTCAAGGGTAGTTGTTCTCTTATTACCTTCCTGATCATCTTTTAAATTCTTATTAGTCCAATGGTTATAGGATTTTATGTCTAGAGCTGAATTGAAACTTAGAGATCATTTAGCCTAACTCCCTTATTTTACTGGTAAATGAATTGAAGCCTAGAGAAGCAAAGGGCCTACCCAAAGTCCTAGAACTAGTAAATGACAGAATCAGAATTTGAACTTGTATCTTCTGACTCCAAATCTAGAACACTTCCCACTGTATCACATTGCCTTTCTTGGAGAAGAAAACAAGAGCAAAAATCTTTCCTTTATTAATTATTATTTCCCATCTAGTCCAAGCAGAAGAATTATACTTTCTTTGATCCTCCAGTTTTCCTACTTACAGATTAAAAATCCACAAACTCTTTTTGTCCTTAGCTTTTCTCAGCAGCCTTGACTCCTTCTGAATTTTAGCACCTCTAGAATTATTTTTATGGGATCATGCCATTTTACATCCATCCTCCATCACTGACTTGCCTTTGCACTCCTTTTGTGTATGTATCTTTATAGAATCTAAACTGATCATTGGATTTCTTGAGCATACACATTGGCTCTCCTTTCTTCATCATTGGAATTGTTTTCTCTATGCCTTCAGAGTCTTGTTCTTGAGAGCTACCCATTTCTTCTGGACTGACTTTTGAATTTTAGTCTATGTGAGTCACTTTATTCTTTTTCCAAACCCTTTAAAATCTGATCTCCTAAAATTGAGGGATTATTTCAAAGAAGGCCCTGCTTTCCCCTGCCCTCCTCCTGACCCTTATAAAATTCTAAGAATATATAATTTTTTTCTCTTGATTCCTCATGGTTCCCATCATTTCCATTCCACTAGACAGTTGTTGATGAGGTAGAAGAGGGTGTTCAATAAATCAATAAATATTTATTAAGTGCCTACTATATACCAGTTACTCTGCTAAGAACTGGAGATATAAAAAGAGGTAAAAGACAGTCCTTACCTTCAAGGAGCTTACAGTCTAATGGGGGAGACAGCATGCAAACAAATTTATACAAAGCAAACTATATACAGGATAAATAGGAAATAATTTAAAAATTAAAAGTATTGGAATTAAGAAAGGTTAGGGCAGGTATTCTAGAAGGTGGTAGAAAGTAGAATTTTATTTGTTTTTATTTTATTTTTATTTTTAATTTTTGCTTTTTGGAAGGGGGAGGGCAGGGCAATTGGGGTTAAGTGACTTGCCCGAGGTCAGATGGCTAGTTTTTTGTGTTAAGTGTCTGAGGCTGGATTTGAAGTCAGGTCCTGCTGACTCCAGGGTCAGTGCTCTATGTACTGTGCCACCTAGCCACCCTGAAAGTAGAATTTTAGTCGGGACTTAGAGGAGACCAGGGATATCAGGAGGCAGGATGGAGGAGGGAGAGCATTCTAGGTATGTGGGACAGCCAGAGAAAATTCCCAGAACTGAGAAATAGAGTGTCTTGTTTATGGTCTAGTCAGGAGGCCAGTGTCATTGGATTGAAGAGTACATGTTGGGAAATAAGGTATAAAAAGACTGGAAAGCTAAGAAAGGTCTAGGTCATGAAGGGCTTTCAGGGCCAAATAGAACATTTAGTATTTGCTCCTAGAGGCAACAGGAAGTCATTGGAGCTTATTGAGTAGGGAGGTGACATGGTTGGACGTGTGCTTTAGAAAAAAATCATTTTGATGACTGATTGGAGAATGGATTGGAGTGGGGGACGACTTGAGGCAAGCAGGCCCACCAGCAGACTATGGCAACAGTCCAGGTGGGAGGTCTTAAGGGCCTGCACTAGAGTGGTGGCAGTGTTAAGGGAGAGAAGGGGGGCACATTCGAGAGCTGTTGCTGAGATGAAATCAGCAGGGCTTGGATGTAGATAGACTAGAGAGAAGAGAAGACTTGGTGAAGGAAAGCATAGCATGGTAATTGACTTCAAAGATTTGAAAGGCCATCATGTGGAAGTGGGATTTCTTCTGCTCATGAGTAGAAATTCTCCTCACTGGTTTTTCATCAGATCATTCAGATAAATTAGTAAAACATTAGCTGCTTTGCTTTGGGCAGGGAGAATTTCAGGATTTCTTCAGATAACCGAAGTGACCCAGCACTATTTTATTATGCTTCTGTTTTTTATTAGTCTCCACTCAAATGATGTCCGCCCAAGCTGTTCCTCTCTGGTTTCTGGATGTCCCCATGTGAGCAGATCTTCTTAATATGTATGTAATGCTACTGCTTTCCACTCCTCTTTTTGCCTATACAGTTTTTTGGAATAAGGTAAACTTTTCCAAAGACATATTTCAGGCATGACTCTCATCTTTCTATGTTTTAATGATAAGTACAAGATCTTATTTGCTTTCTTCTATTTGAATCTCTAGTTCACGTCCTTGTTGTCTATACTTTATGACTTTCGCTATAGACACCATTTCTGTCTTTTCTCTTGGACTTTGTCTCCTCTGATTTTTTGATTGCTTCTATTACAATTTGTCTTGTTACGTGGGCTCTAATATGGTGGATTTGTGTAGGCTATTTTCTTCTTCCTCATTGCTTTTTCAGTTAAAAGACCTTTTGGTGAGATTTATAAAATTCTAGTCAAAGATATTTTTTACTAGCCCTTGTTAAGTATTCTCCATTCTGGGACAGGTCATGGTCCAAAATTCCAAATCCCATTGGACGTGGTTTTTTTGAATCTAGTTGTCAAGGTTGGCCTGGACCTAAGTACAGAGGGACATTTGACCATTGGGTTTGATAGTGGGTGAAGACTGAAAGTAGGATGTGATGTTTTCTTGTGGAGAAGCTTTTTTTTGGCACCCCTTTATAACCAAGATTATTTCATTTTTTGACTTGTGCCCCCATCACTTAGAACAGGGTCTGGCATAATGTAGGTGCTTGATAAAAGCTTATCGATTGATCAATCAGTTCTTTTTGAAAAAGGAATTATGAAATAGATATTCTATCTTTCTTCATATTTAGACCAATCGATGATTCAGAGTTAATTCAGAGGTATGACTAGGATAAGGCAATTGTTCTCGTGCACCCATGTAAGGACATGCTCTTCCTATACCATTCCTGGGCCTGCTAGCCTGCATTTCACACCTTGCAGATCCCCTCTGGTCTGTGTTGCCCTGAATGATCTCATTCCTGTGCCTGGCTCTAGGCTGCAGCCCCCAGGATTCTGTCATTGTAATGCCATTCTCTGAGGGTCAATCTTACCTCCCAGTCTCAATGAGGTCTTGGACCAAACTCTCTGGGAAAGAGCTGCACTTCTACTTGTGGCCCAGCTGTCTTTGGACTCCTGCTGCCTTTCTCCACCAAATGTTTTTACCCCAGATGAAAAAAAAAAAAAGAATTTCTATTTAGAGCTCTGAGTCAGTCAATTTTTTTACTTGAATATGATGGCTTATATTGGCTTGCGTATTTCACATGAAATTCTGGATGGATTTTGGAAATCTTCCCCAGAGTTTTTTCATACAGATAATTCACACTCACCTTTGGATTCCATATTTGGTGCTTTGGTGGGGGTTATTTTATAGCCATGAATAGACTCACATAATTTTAGTTATATTAAAAACACACACACAGTAATTATCAGCACTTGAGGGAAAATTCCTCTGCAACTTGACATGAGGCTCTCACGGCCATCTCCTCAGGTTCAAAACTAAGCCACATTATGCTGCTTAGACGCAATCATCCTCCACCAGCTGCCAGCTGGGAGGGAGGGGCAGGGAAGGATCAAACATCAGCCTCCTCTCTCCATCCTCTGCCTGTCAAGCCACAGCTGGCAGGGCCATACTGTTGGTACTGGAAAGACTTCTCAGAGCCAAGAGCCAAATGATCTTGATGGCAGGCAACCAGGAGTGAGACAGCCTGGCGAAACTGTATTAAACTACAGATGCAAAAGTAATGCAGGACAAAACCCTACCAAAATTTGAGCCCCAGAGTAAGAACCCAAAAAACCAACTAGAAGAGAAAGAGTGAGGAAGGGAGGGAACTGGAAAGGATAAAGGAAGGAAATCAAACATGATTGAAAGAGGTTCCTTTATCCCCAGTCAACCCCACAGAGCAGACACTTCTTAGCAATGTGCACCAAGGTATCAATGGCAAAGGATGACTTTTTAAAGGCCAGGCAATCAGGAGGCCAGGCTGAGTTCTTTACCAAGCATGCACAAGACAGTTTCCTATTGTAAGGGTCTGTGAGTTTTATAAGATCATTTATTTCTAATCCTACATAGGTAAATAGTACAGCACAGCTGGTTCATTTAGGATGGTTGTGCTGGAGAGAGCAGCTGAAGAATTATAACCTTGCAATCAACCTTTTTAGATGAAAATTTATGATTTTTAGCCATTTGGCTTTTAACCTGTAATGTTTTCCTTCAGAGTCTCCCTGTGTATGTAATTTAGCTAGGGTTTGAACTAAGGGGGGAATATAAGTTCAAGTTGCCCTGTACATATTTTTCTATTTTACACACCACCATTTATTATTGTCTTCTAATTTATTTCCTTATCTCTAGCCTTTCCCCTCCCTGATTCATCCTCTTCACAACTGCCAAGATAATGGTTCTGATCATGTCACTCCCTGTTTAAAAGTGGTTTTCTAAAGCCTCAGCCTAGAATCTAAGACTTTTCACAGTCTAGCTTCAACCAGTCTTTCCAGCTTTATTTTCACTAACTCTACATTCCAGCTAAACTGGACATCGAGATGTGCCCTGAACCTGAAATGACATTTGTATAACCCATCCCTAGAATATAGCCTCTCCTCAACTCTGGCTTTTAGAATCCTTCTCTTCCTTCCAGGCTCATCCCATTTACCAACCTTTCCATGTTTCCTTTCCTAATCCCCTCTCCTGCTCCCCAGGAAAATCTTCTTTTTCTTCTCAAATTTCCCTAGAACTTTTTTTTGGGTCTTTTTCTTCCATTCCTTCTTAGCTGGAAGTTTAGTCCTCTATGCACATACCATATTTCTTTACCTACCCTGCCTCATCCCACTCCAGTAGAATAGTAGAATGCAAATTCTAGTTCACTGTGTGTGTGTGTGTGTGTGTAGGAGGGAGAGTTGGAAGGAATAAATGCTTGTTGAATTTAAGTACCTTTTTGAGGATAATATTTTTGGGGGGAGGGCGATTCCTTTTTATAATGCTAGTTTGCACTTAAGTAGCATCTTCCATTCAAAAACTCACAGTGCCTCTCAAAGTGTTATTTTTTCCAATCCCTTATGCCACCTTGGAAGGAAGGTCTGTTCTATGTCAATCCAGAAAAGACAAGAGAAGGACACTATAGTTGACAGTCTGAATGATTGGTACCTGGGCATTGCTATTTCAGATGTAATTTGTGGCCCAGGGCACCTCTAAGCCCTGTATATTCAAGTATGCACCCCCACATACTCATGCTCCCCCAACAAAGAACTCTGGGCTCAGAAGGTGAAAAATAAGTAAGAAAGGAGGGCAGGTTCTCTCCTCTTGGGATCATGTGGGCTTGGGAGAGCCATGCATTTTTGCTGCAAGATGATCCATAACAGTTGCAAGGTGTAGAGGTTGTGTGGGGGTGGTTTTGGGACAGGTGAAAGGAGCAAAAGGAATAAGGTAGCCCAAATCTCCTTCCAATGACCAGAGACTTTTATTGTCACTATGGGTGACTTCTTCCAAAAGAGTCCATTCAAAAGGCGGAGTCAATCCCTTCATCTTGGGAAAGCCTCAGTCATTGAAATACCTCCCTCCCTCAGATGTGCCAAAGGAAACCAACAATCCATATCCGGACAGACCAAACCCTGAGCCTTCATTACCAGTTGTCTTTTGTCTGACTTATTAGGTGCCAATGGATATGTTCATACCCTCTATTAGGAAGGATATTAGGACAATCAAAGGTACTCATCAAATTGATCAAAAAACTTCCCCAATTAAGACCCCCTTAAATAAATGTAACTAATGCCATTGTTGAGAACACTCTGAAGCTTTAGTTAATAGTCTAGGTGACCCTTCGAAGCATCATTGGCTCAAGTGAATCTCTTGATTAGTTCCTCAGTCTGTTGGAAGGTTGGGCCTTTACTATAAAGTACTAAAAAAAGATGGTTCTATTGGATTTAGTACCATTAGATGTGGGCTCTATTTCTGATTCTGCCATTTTCTATGTGACCACTAGCACATCACTTAACTTCTCTGAGATTCTGTTTCCCCATCTGAAAATGGGGAAATAATGCCTGTGCTGCCCCTTGGGGTCTTTATGAGGATTAAATATGACAATGGGTGTGAAATCATTTTGCAACAAAAAAGAACTATATGAGTGATTATTTCACAGCATGGAGTTCAGGTCTAGAAGGTATCTCAGAGATCATTTAGTCCAACTCCTTCATTGTACAAATAAGAAAACCGAGGCCCAGAGAGGTCAAGAGATTTGACCAAAGGCAGAGTTGGGATTGAAACCCAGGCCTCCTAATAAAATCCAACACTTTTGGGACTATCACAAGAAGTCCTTACTAAGAGTCTTTAACCATTATGAAAATATTTTCTATTTTGTATTTAATGTAAAGAATAAATAAGAATATAATTGCATATTACACATGCACATTATGTATTGAAGGAGTATCTTAGATTGGGAAGAGTACTGGCAACAAGTCAGGAGAGGCCTGTGCTCAAAGTTTGCTCCTGACATTGACTGACATTGTGACCATGAGTAAGCTGTTTAGTTTCCCCATGGCTCAATTTTCCCTCTTTAATATCAGATGCTGGGTCTCTAGCCGGTCATCAGCATAGGGATTGTTTCCCTTTCTGTTTTGATATCCCCAGGGCTAAGCACAGTCCCTGGCATGAGAGCAGGGACTGTGTTTTGCCTCTTTTTGTATCCCTAGTACACAACACAGTGCTTAGCATACAGTAAGTGCTTATTAGATGTTTACTGATTAACTGATATAGCAGGTCCTGAATAAATGCTTGTTGATGGATAGATTATCTACCTTATATCATTATTGAGAATCAAATAGGTTAATAAATGTAAAGCACTTAAAAACCCCAAACTGTTCTAGAAATGGAAATTAACCCATGACAGTGATCACAATGAGCAAAGACCTGGGTTCTAGTTCTGAATCTATGATTGGGAATATTTTAAATTGGATGATAATGAAACAGGGCTTTATCTATTGACGCTTTCCACTCTTTCACTCTTTGTCTATTTCTGTGTCTAGATGGAAGAATGAAGAACATGCTATCTAGAAATGACTATCCTTTTCTAGGAAACCATGTAATATCCAATGCCTCTTGGATTTGCTGTTGGAAGAAACTTAATAGCTGGGGAACTTAATGGCCGTGGGTAATACTGGTGGTAAGGTTGACAGATAATAAATTAAGTCAAGTCATGAAGTATTTGTTGTACTTATTACCATGACAGGAGCTCTTCTAAGTTCTGGGAATACAACTATGAGCAAAAAGAAAGATGGTCTCTGCCCTTAAAGAGCTTGTATTCTAATGGGGAGAGATAATACCTAAAAGGGATATGGAAAGGGTGTTGGTGAGATGAAGGTAGCCAGTGCAGAGGTATGGTAGAGAAAGTCCAGAGAGTCAGGAGTGAAGCCCGGAGAGGAATAAAGACATGGATGGACTAGGTTGGGCATTCTCCCTGAAACAGAGATTCTGGGATCAACCTGACAATCAGAGGTAAAGGAAGCAGGGGTGAAAGGTACTTGCCATATCAGAAATCCATGATTTGGATCCTGGAGATAGGATTTGGACCCAAGTCCTAGGATTCCCCTAGTGCTCATTCTACTGCACCCCATGTCCTTCTTTCTTCTTCTCTGGACTAATTAGCACCCCAGAAGAGGCACTGTTCCAATACTGTATATAGCATTGAAGGAGCAAATGGTTTGCCTGACTGTTCTCATGAGAATTCTGAATTCTTCACCAGAGTTTGTGTGGAAGGGCATGGTAACTTGGACAAATTTAATTGTTAATCCAAGCCAGGTTGTTGGATATGAAGTTACAACCTAAAATAATTCAGCTTCAATTTTCCTTATTGGAATGACTTTATCCCAGAGGTAAATTCATCTGCAGAAGGTCTATAGTAGACCCAGGATGGCACTGGAGATCTTAGATGACCTTTTTTTCTGATCTGCCTCCATCTCTTTTGTCCTACTTTTTAAATTGATGCCTTTTGTTTTTGTGTTACATTCCTCTCCAAATATGTCTGTTCTTCCCCTATCTCCTAGTGAACTATCTCTTCTGTTTTGTTTTTGAATCATCTAGTCATGTCCAACTTTTCTTGACCTCCTGGACCATTATATGCCAGGCTCTTTGATCCTCTACTATCTCTTGAAGTCTATCCAAGTTCATGTTCATTGTTTCCGTGACAAGATCTATCCACCTCATCCTCTGCTGCCTCCTTTTCTTTTTGTCTTCAATCTTTTCCAAGGAATCCAATTCAGTGTAAATCTTTTGTAAGCAAAAGAGGGAGGAATAGGAAAATTACCAAAAGTTTGTGACTAGTAAGACCATGGTAGTAGTCATTGTTTGTTTCCATTAAAACTATGTACTAATTTGTCGTGGTTGTGCCTACTCAGGTATTTCCAAGCATCGCCAACATGCTGGAGATGAATGCCTGCTGATTGGGTTAATGTCTTCCAGGCCCCTACTCTTCATTTACATTTGACTTTGGTGGAGTGGTTTAATGTGCCATATATGCCTGCTTTTCCCATCCCAAAGAATTATATGGAAAAGGAGTTTTGAGAATCCTAGAGATGGAAAACTCTTTGTGTTCCTCCTTGGAAACTACACAGAGACTATACCCATGAGGTTGTCAGCATTGGATTCTAGATCTGAGGTGAAATGAACATAAGACATATAAGAACACATACTATATTTTTAATAACTCTTCCACTCTCATTGTAGATCTTAAGTGGTGATTTTGCATTTCCTTTCTCTTTGTCCTTTATAGTAATCTCCTTTCTCTGGAGCTTAATGTCTTTCCCTGAGGCATGAAGAATATTCACTCCTTAAAAGTCTGTATACTCTTCAGTGTTTAAACAAGATGAATTTGTTTTAACCAGGCAAAATGTAGTAAAGCTGTTAGCCACTAGCATTGCTAAACTATGTTATTGTTTGAATATCATGGAAAGGGGCAATTGGAGAAGACCCAGTAGGAGACAGAGTCTGGTATTTTGTCAAAGAATTATCTATGGCTGGGGGATCAGAGCTATGAAAAGGAGTTACTGATTTATTTTTATAGCTGCCCAGGGCAAAGAGAATACCTTTACTGGGATTCTTCTAGGCAATTGAGTTGGTAGCAATGGCTATTGCCATTGACTGGGCTTTAAGGGTTGGCATTAAGGTTGGGTTCCTCCATTTTTCCCCCAGGGTTGATTGGACAGGAAAGCCACCTAGAGCAGCTAATGGGATGTCTGGAGAGGAAGTAATGGCCAAGGAGAGGAGTGACTTCTCCCCAAAAAGGTGTGTGGTGGGGCTAGTAAGAGTGATTGACAGCTCTTTCTGCCTGCTCACTTGCTGAGAATAACTAAACCATTGCTAGACATGTGGGGAATTCTTGGCACTTGCCCACACCTGATTACTGGAATTATTTATGCTATCTCCCCACTCCTTGAGCACAGGGATTGTCTCATCTTTGTCTTCGTGTCATTGGTGCCTTAGTGCTCAGGTTTATCTATATAGGATATGTTTAATAACAATGATTAAGAGGCAGGTAGGTAGTGGAGTGCATTGAGAGCTGAGACTGGAGTTAGGGAGATCTGAGTTCAAATCTGGATTCAGACACTTCCCATGTGACCCTAGCCAAGGAATTTCACTTGTCTGCCTCAGTTTCCTCAAATGTAAAATAAAGACGATAATATCATCTACCTCGCAGGGTTTGTTGTGGGGATCAAATGATATATAGTGCATGGCCCACAGTAGGCGCTCAATACATTTGTATTTCCTTTTTTCCTTGATAAACAATAATTATTTAATTGAATTCCTGATGAAGATGAATTACACTATGCCCAGTCACTGAGGTTTATAAACCGAGTCATGTGGGACTTTTTCATCTCTCTCAGATGAATTAATAGTCAGTCTTATTGATTCTGCCTCCACAGAATCTCACATCTGTCCCTTTACCTCTATCCACATGATTCTCGCCCTAATCCGGGCCTTCATCACCTCCTCTTCAGACTACTGTAATGGCCTCCTCATAGGCTTGTTGCTTCCAGTCTCTCCCTTTCCTGATTTGTCACACACAGCTGTCAAAATAATCTTAAAATACAAGGCTGACTAAGTTATTCCCCCATTCAAAAATCTTTAACGGTTCCAATTGCTTCTAGGACAAAATACAAACTTCTTGGATTGACATTCAGGCCCTTCCGAAATTGGGTTCTCATTTATCCTTCCAGCTTTATTTCATATTTCTCTCCTTCACACATTTCGTTAGAGCCTAAATGGACTAGAAGCTTTTCCTTGCTCCTGTCTTCTGTCTGTGCATCCATACGGGCTCCCCTCCTTTCCTGGAATGCAGCCCATCCTCACTTCGACCTCCCAGAATCCCCATATTCCTTTAAGGCACCTTCTTATGGCACTTCTGCTATGATGTCTTCTCTGATTCCCCCAGTGGTGGGGGTGTTCTCTTCCTCCTCAAATTTTCTTGTATTATACTTATCTGTCTACACATCCTATTCCTCCCCTAGTAGAATGTAAGCTCTTATAAAGCAGGGACTTGGTGTTTGGTTTTTTTTTTCTTTTTGATCTTTGACTCCATCAGCTAGGGTTGTGTTTTACACTCGTCTAGTACTTAATAAATGTTTTTTGGGGGCAGCTAAGGGGCGCAGTGAATAGAGAACTGAATGTGGAATCAGAAGGACCTGAATTCAAATATGGTCACAGATACTTGACACACTTACTAGCTGTGTGACCTTGGGCAAGTCACTTAACCCCAATTGCCTTACCTTCCCCCCTCCAAAAAAATGTTTGTTTGTTGACTTGTTGAAATTGTTGGAATTTACTCTACATAAAAATTCTCTGAGTTGCACAATTAAAAACGAAGAAATGTTTCGATTTGAGGGGCCCTCTTCTCAAAACATTTTAGTAAATACACCTCACAAACAGTTTCATACTTTTATAGGAATTGGGAGTAGGACAGTGCTGGAGCTTATTATTAAATTTTCAGAGTGGGCATTTTTACTTCAGAAATCAGCAAACCAGACCTTGATTTTTTGTTTTATAATCAACAAAATGATAGATTTAAGAAAGTAAAGGAGACACCTTTAGATTTAAGAAAGTGATGGAGAGAATATTAGTACAGATTAAGCTGAAAAGTGCATAGGGAATATATATTTTTTCCCCTAAAATCTGTTTTTTAAACATTTACACTGATTGGAAATAATTTTTCAAACCAAGAGTGTCTATTTTGAGGTTAAAAATGATAGTAGAATTCAGACTGGAATATATGTCACCACTTAAATTTTGGTTATGAATTTGGTTGTGTTAGCTTTGGTGCCTATATTTGATAGATACCATTGAATTTTGTAAAATTGAGTCAAGTATATTTTCTTTTTTCAAAAGTATCAATTTACATCAAACCTAGGTCAAACAAAATATGCCTCATCTGTGCTCTGCAGTGGACAAAACACCTAAGTTTTTAAATGTCCAAAGACTCTGAAAATTGGCCAAGATTGCTGGGGTCAACTCCTTTCTTTGGCTAGAACTATATTTTGATATCATTGCAGAACTTCAGTGAAGGTGTTGCCACCTCAAAGACCAAGTACTAAGAGGTGGAGTGGTGGGCATTGACAGTTTAACACGCTCAGCTGGATGAAGGGCCAAGTCAACCCTATTAGGTGTCAGACTGATAGATCCAAAGAGCATTGAGGTTGCTTTCCAAGTGCCTTGGCCGCTCATTTCTTCCCTCTTGAGGAAATCTGTTCAAGGGTGTTCAGATAACTTTCACGGACCAAAGCTGAAAAGAGTCCAACACTAACATTATGTATTAAGTATAAAATCTACCTTGCAGATGGATAGTTTGCAGACGAAAGCATGTGGGATATAGTCCCCATATTAAACACAGTCCTGGCCAACGCTCACCACCTCAGCCAGCCAAAAATATGCCACTGAAAAACTTTGAACTTCACATACACTTAATTGATGTTTAAAATAAAAAAAATTTTTTTTGTTTAAAGGACTTTCTTTGTGCATGTGTGTATGCATAACATAGGCAAAGAGTGGCGTGCTTAGGCCTAATGACTTGAAACAACCATATTTAAAAATATAGGAATCCCCAAATAAAGCAATAATGTTTAACACTTAACACTTACATTGGATTTCATCAGCACTAGCTAATTATGTCCTTGATTTTTACTTATTCAACTGGGGTCCCAAAAGGTGAAATATTTTACTGATGGGGTAAATAATAATAGGGGCAGGATTGGAAGGAAGAGAATGAACTCATGTATTTCGCTCTGTTGTTGCTGTTAAGTTATTTCAGTAGTTTCTGACTCATAACCCTATTTGGAGTTTTCGTGGCAAAGATACTGCAGTGGTTTGCCATTTCCTTTCCTAGTTCATTTTTATAGATGAGGAGACTGAGGCAAACAGGGTTAAATGACTTGCCCAGGGTCACAAAGCTAGTAAATGTCTAAGGCTGGATTTGAACTCAGTTTTTTTTTTTTTTTACTCCAGGCCCAGACTTCTATCCACTGTACCACCTAGCTTTCCTGGCCTGCCTACCCTACCTGCCAACCCCTAGCTCCCAGCTCCCAACCCCTAGCTCGCAGCCCCCAGGGTGGAGCTCAAGTAGAAGTTATGCAAGACTCTAGCTCCTTTCAAGAAATTTTTTGGAAAAAAAAAAGAGCATCAATTAAATATAAAAAAATATACTGACGAAAACAAAGAAATTCAGAAGGGGATACAAATAATACATTTTTTGTTCAATTTAATATACACTTAAACTTCAAACCACATTTATGGTTTCACATATAATCCTCTTTTTTGTTCTCTGTATAGTGGAATGTTTGTGCTTGCTAATGATTGTTAAATTCACAATAAAACAGAAAAAGAAAGAAATTAGGTTATGAAATTAGGGCTTAAATTAAGCTGTGAGAAAATAAGCATTGTTTTAAAACTTACAATTGAGTCATAAAACTCAGATATTATATTTTAATGTAATACTTTATTTTCCCAAATTACACATAACAATTTTTTTAACATTTGAAAAAAAGTTTTGAGTTCCAAGTTCTATCCCTCCCTCCTTGTCCTTCCTCCTCCATGGAAGCAGTTTGATATAGTTTATACCACAATATTTCTATATTAGTCATTTTGTATAATAAGACTCAAATAAAAGATATATTTTTGAATAATTTATATCTATAAAGCCCTCAAGGGTTACAAAGCACTTCTGTCACAACTATCAACTATTCTTTGAGCAAGTATTGTTCCCATTTTAAGGATGTAGAAACAGAGATTCAGTGGGATTAAATTACTTTGAGAGGAAGCATGATTGAATTGATGGAGCCTTGGACTTGGAGTCATAAAGACCTTGGTCTGAATACAGTCTCAAGTACTTACTAACTTTGTGACACCAAGTAAGTTATTTAATCTCTAAGTCTCAGTTTCCTCAACTAAATTGAGGCAGTTCAACTCAATTACCCCTAAGGTCCTTTCCAGTGTTAAATCTATGATCACAGGGCTTAAAATGTCATGAAGCTAATATGTTCAATTTCAATTAAATTCAACAAGCTTTTAAACACTGCTTGGTATGAGCCAGACATTGTACAGGGCTCTGGGGATACCAAGACATTATTGAAAATATTCCTCGTAAAAGCTGGAAAGCAGCTTGGCAGAAATTAAGTTTAGATCAACATCTTATACCATATATCCTTATTAGCTTAAATTGGACATGTGATCTGAATATTAAAGGTCAGACCATAAAAAAAAATTTAGAAGAGAATCTGATGAGGTACCTTTAGGAATAGGGACAATCACAGAAGATAGATTAGATAACTATGATTGTGTGAAATTTAAAAGCTTTTATCTGAATAAAATCAAGGTAGCCAGGATAAGAAGGGAAGCTGTTGATTAGGGGAAGATTCTTTCATCAAATATCTCTCATTAAGATCTGAAAGCCAAGATATTTTGGGAACTAACACAAATACTTAAGATGAAGAGCCATCCAACAATGGTTAAAGGAGATGATTAGACAGTTCCAAAAAGAAAAATTGCAAATTATTAACAACCATGTAAAAATTGCTCTAAATCATTACTCATTTGAGAAATGCAAATCAGAACAACTTGGAAGCTTCATATTACACTAGCAGATTGGCAAAGATGACAAAATGTGGGAATAGTCAAAGTTGGAGGGGTTATACAAAGATAGGCATACTAAGACACTCTTTGGGACTGTGAATTAGTCCAAACCTTTATGATAAGTAACTTAAAATTATGCTTCAAAAAGTGACTGTTCAAAGATTCATGCCTTTTGACTGAGAGACACTATTTTTGGGTATATACCCCAAGGAATTCACAGATAGGAAGAACACTAAAATATTCATAGTGACCCTTTTTGTAGAAGCAAAGAATTAGAAACCAAGTAGAAACTCATTGGTTGGAGAATGGCTAAACAAATTGTAGTACATGAATGTAATGAGAAATGTAATTAAGAAATGATCAATGGAAATAAGAAATGATCAATGGAAAGTCTTTTGTTAACTCCACAGAATAAGATAAGCAGAACTAAGCAAAACATAAACATAATGCAATAATGCAAATTTAAAGAAAAAAATGAAACATATAATTAAAATGACCAAATGCAGCCCTGGAGAAAAGTGTAGAAAATACACCCTTCTCCCTTCTCTGCAGAGGAGACTCAGTTGATGTATTGATAAATTTTGTGGAACTGCTTTTGTTTCATTTAAAAAATTTTTTGGTAATAAGGAATGAATTGATAGTTATGGGATGAAGGACGGATATGTGCAGAAGTGGAAGTGACGTAAAAACAAATGATAGTAAGAAAAATTTAAAAAAGAAATAATTTCAGCCTTCAAGGAATTTATATTAAGGGGGTAAGGGCAGGAGCAAGTACTCAGAGAAGTAAGCACACACACACACACACACACACACACACACACACACACACACAAAGAATAACTCTGAAATAGGAATGATATGAAAACATTTTTCTATTAAAAAATTAACCTAGCTTTAGGCCTATTACATGGAAAATAATCTTAAGCACATCCCCACAAAAAGATTTGTGTGTATAGTATCACACAAGGAAGGGGAAAATTATGCTAAGTGATTTACAAACATCACTTCATTTGGCCCTCACAACCTTCCTGGGAGGCAGGTGCTATTGTTACCCCCATTTTGTAGATGAGGAAACTGAGGCAAAGAAAGATTAAATGTATTACTCAGGATCACACAGCTAGTAAGTGTTGAGCATTAAATTTGAAGTTAGGCCTTTCTGACTCCAGGACCTCAACTCTCTCTGAGGCACCACACAGCTGCAAAATGGAGATAATCTCGAAGGAAGTCGTAGGAATGGACATAGGGAGTGAAAGATGAGGGATCTGGGGGGGACCAAAAATCTAGAAGAAAGTCAGGAGGTGAGGGAGGGCATCGTAAATACTAGGGGTAGTCCATAATTATAACTGAATAATAAAATATAAGGAGAGAGAATAAAAGAAGGTTGGAAAAGTAGGAAGAGGTCAGGTTGTAAAGGGCCAAACGGAGTATTATAGATTTGATCCTAGTAGTAATGGGGAGACACAGAAGAAAATCATATATAGAAACACCTCAAATTTACAGGGGAGAGAGAGATTAAAAAAGTTTGTATGCAAATCTTTCTACAATGCATTGCTCATTGCCTTGCCTTCTCAAACATAGGACATAGACATAATTTAAACTGGCTTTTTTTTTATTAAAGGTCATCATTATGAATATTAGTTTTTCATTGCTGTCCTTAATCCAGTGATTCCCTCTGAGTTTCCTGAAGTATATAGAATTTTCCCCCCTCACACTAACTTATCTCACATTGCTATATTTTTTGAGTTCTATTGTTTTTATAGTTTTAAAAATAATTTCCCATCACTTCTTATTTGTTACTGGTCACTTTTTATTGCTATCCTGGTGCTTCCTTCTTGGAAAACTCCCTTCACCCATTCTTTAATTTCCAATCAAATTTTTTGCTTTAATCTACTGTGGTAAACCAACTAACCAAGGTTGTTAGACCTATGTGGGGGGGGGTAGCTAGATGGTGTAGTAGATAGAACACTGGCCCTAGAGCCAGAAGGATCTGAATTCAAATGTGGTCTCAGATACTTACTAGCTGTGTGATCCTGGGCAAGTCACTCAAGCCTTAATCACTGAATGGGCACTGCCTCAGTCAAACTGTTAGAGTCTTTAGCTTGTATCCTGGGCAATCTCCCGTTGTCCTGATCCACATCTTTTCTTTGGAGGGGGGGAGTATAACACCAAGCACAAGCAACTTCCAGGTTGGGATTATGAGCATAGCATAGCAAACTCCATTTATTCAGTGACAGATTAAGGCAAAACATTCACAGAAAATCAAAATACAGCTTTCACCATGTGTAACTCAATGATTTAGTAAGTCCTCAATTCAATCACAAAGTGCTAAGGTCCAAGTACTCCACCCCTGGGCAATACATTCATTTAGTCAATCACAAAATCTTCTCTCTATTCAAATGGAGATCTGTTTCCAATCATAAACAAAGTACATTCATTTGGTCAGTCACAAAGCACAAAAATCAAAGTATTCCACCCTTGGATCACAACTGAATTACAATTATCATCAGTTACCACCAAGCATCCTCTCAAAGGGGCAGTGGAGAGCACAAAGACCATCTACCCCTAAGCCACAACAAGGTTACCATATCATCACAGCATTCAGTACCCAAGGAGAGGTCTTTTCTTCATCTTGACCCGAGGCAAGTTCTCAGCAATCTCTGTTCCTGGGAAGACAAAACTTAACAAAGCCACAATATACATTGCCAGCGTCCTCATCAATTCACTCTCTGCCTGCAGAACAGTCTCAGGACCCTAGAAAACATCAGCAAGATCCTCCTCCAGGATTTATGTAAAAATACAATAAGAAAATCCTCCTTCAGGGCTTCTGAACCAACAGCAAGGTTCCAGGACTTCTGTAACAACAGCACTGTCCTTTACCAGCAGATGAATCTGGCAAAGTAACATCAAAACAGACAAAAAAAATACCGGCACCACAGTCATGCCTCCTTAGTTCTTGGCAGCTCTGGGTGGCAGTTATCAAAAGTCCTGGGTAGCTCCAACTGGCCTTCAGCAATCTAGGTGGCTTTGGCTGGCAGTTCTCTCTCTCTCTCAGCAACTCTGGCCCCCAGCAATTCTCTCTGTCTCTCTCTGTCTCTGTCTCTCTCTGTCTCTGTCTCTGTGTCTCTCTGTCTGTCTCTCTGTCTCTCTCTGTCTCTGTCTCTGTCTCTCTCTCTCTCCACAATGCTGCTCCCAAAAGTTCTTCTGGCATCTCTCTCCTTGGGCCTCTCTATCCACAGCACCAGCTTGTCCTAGTTCAGCCCCCTCTCTTCACATCAACAAGTCGATCCCACAAGTGGGATTCACAAGTTCTGGGTTTTAACACTTAACCTTAAAACCAAGCCAATACAAGGGGATCTTTAAATTCCATTACCCTTACAGGAAGGCAGGGTAATTAGGGTTAAGTTACTTACCCAAGGTCACATGGCTAGTAAGTGTTAAGTGTCTGAGGCTGGATTTGAACTCAGGTCCTCCTGACTCCAGGGCTGTTGCTCTATTCACTGCACCACCTAGCCACCACCTGATCCACATCTTGCCACTGGACCCAGATGGCTCTATAGGAGATAGTGAGGCTAGTGACTTTGCATAGCCCTCCCTTAATTAAATCCAGTTAACTTGGGGGCAGCTAGTTGGCACAGTGAATAGAGCACCAGCCCTAAAGTCAGGAGGACCTGAGTTCAAATCCGGCCTCAGACACTTAACACTTAATTAGCTGTGTGACTTTAGGCAAGTCACTTAACCCCAATTGCCCCTCCAAAAAGAAAAAAAAAATCCAATTTACTTGAATGTTATGATATCACCTTCCTGATGTCATGGTCCTTGTTGAGAATGAAGGACAAATAACAATAACCCTGATTGCTTAAAAAAATAGAACTGTGTATAAAGTAAGAATGAATAGACTCTGAGTAAAGACCTGAGGGACTTTACTATAAGCAAATTATATGAGCATTAAAGCATAGACATAAATGTAGGTTCATCAATTTATAACCAGAATGTCCCTTAAAGATGATCAAGTTCAATTTCCTAATTTTGACTTTGATTATCAGAGGCTTTCCCTTTGCCCTGGCTTTTTAGGAATGTATAAAGCTTTATACTCATATACACCCTACAGATAAAACCATTTTATAGATCTATATAGTAAGATCCTATTCAACTCTGCAACCCTTTGTTATCTCCTGATTAAAGTCAGGGGTGTTTAGGGTGATCATAATTGTGCAAAAACTGTCCTATCCAATTAAATATTTAGCAACAGATGAGGCTGAAGCCTGGGTGGCAGTAGTGGATAGAGCACTGAGCCTGGAGTCAGGAAGACCTGAATGTAAATCCAGCCTTAGACTCTTACAAGCTGTGTGACCCTGAACAAATCTCTTAACCTCTGTTTACCTCACTTTCCTCATTTGTAAAATGGGGCTAACAAAAGCACCTATCTCCCAGGTTGTTAAAGTGATTAGTATGGTACCTGTCGTCTACTGGCTATACATACACACACACATACTATATAAATATATGTGATATAAATAGATATATACTATATAAATATATATTATATAAATATACATATTATATAAATGCTAGTTATTATTAACATCATCATTATTTTGTTGTTGTTCGGTTCTTTTTCAGTTGTATCTAACTCTTTATGAACCTATTTGGTGTCTTCTTGGCAAAGATACTGAAGTTGTTTAACATTCCTTCTCTAACTAATTTTACAGATGAAGAAACTGAAGCAAACAGGGTTAAGTGACTTGTTCAGGGTTTAATGACAGTTGGCAAGTGTCTGAGACCAGACCTGAACTCAGAAAGATGAGCTTTCTTGTCTTTAGGCCAGGCATTCTATCCACTGTGCCATAAATCAAATAGCAAAACATTTAATTGAGACAGCATAGCAAAGTAAATAGGAAAGGAAAATTAAGTGGCAGAATCATACTTAGTGGCCCCTCCCACCTCCAATAAATGAAGGGAACAAAATCTTCCCTGGACTTCTATGCCAATAGATGAGAAAATATTCCCATGACAACTGAAGCTCTGAGGTGATTGGATAGATTTGTGTCTTGAATTTAGGGTTGCTTCTCCTACAGCTCTGCCTCCCACTTATTGACTCCTTGGCTCTAATTCTCTAAATTCCCATGGTGTAATCTCAGCTCTTCTTTCAGTTGCTACTCTACCCTTTATAATTGTGGTCAACTAATTACATATCACCTCTGTGGGGGTCCCCACTTCTGAAGCTACTGTTTGCTATCATCTACCAGGGAAGAATTATTCTGCTTTTGTGAGATTGTGTGGGTCAGTATGCTTGGGGGGTTAATCCATGGCCTTAATTAGTCAGGTTTACTCACAAAAAGACCATTGTCAACACTTTCCCTATTCATTCTCCTCTCATGGAAAGGTTCTCAGTACTTATTCTGGAAAAGTCAGGATAAGTAAATCTCTTTCCTGGAGGATCAAATGAGCTAATATTTGTAAACTGTACAGTACCTGGAATGGAATCGGTACTTAATAAATGCTTATTTACTTATTTTGCCCCCTCTTTCATCTCCTCCTGGGAAGTCTAGGCAGAATACATGTCATCCTCCCTTCCCCTTACAATACCTAACTCCAGTTGAATTGTTCTTAGGCTGAGGATATAGCCACTGGCATATTTTCATTTGCCCCTTCATCCGTAGCTAATGACTGGGTGTTAAAAATTGACTTTAAGCTTGAAAAAGCTTCTTGAGGAGGTACTTGCTAACACTGCAGAGTATGTTCTAGAAAGATACAAGCAAATACATATACATAACATATATATTATTTATGTCTTTGCCTCAAATGGTGAAGGAATCTTTAGAAATGGTACAGAGAAGATTATGATATTCTAGAATGAAATTTTAAAAAATGTGCCAGTGTTTGTACATTTATCAAGAGACCTTATGAACCAGTTGTTAATAGAAACTGAAAAACTGATGGAAAAAATTAATTTCCACTCCATCTCTTTTTAGAATACTATGGACTCAGGGGCGGAGCCAAGATGGTGGAGTAGAAACAGCTCATCCAAGCCACTCTGCCCCCAGATTTCCCCCCAAACTACGTAAAAGAGGACTCTGAACAACTTCTGGAGCTCCAGTACCCACAGAACGACACAGAGAAGCTAACCTCCCACTGAGGACGGCCCAGCAGCCCTGCAGGAAGGACCAGCACAGCGCTCTGGTAGCCAGCAGCGCAGTGCTCAGACAGCTGAGCCCAGGTCCGCTTGAGCCATGGTTTTAGCTCCAGGACAGCTGGGCCAGCAGCCGGCTGGAGGGACCCCAGAACACCAGCTGCTGTGGCGATTCCAGAAGTATCAACACAGACATGCCTAAGACAAAGTGAGAGGTTAGTGTCCTATGGACGTTGGGACCAGTATTTGGGGAACGCATTGGCTTCCTCCCCTGGGAGCTAGAAGCCACTGAGGAGACACGCCATTTTGCAGTTTCCAGTGGCGGCTCCAGCTCCTGGCCTGCGAACTGTAGGGAGAGCCAGTGATTAGTCTTGGGGTGTAATTGCTCTTGCTTTAACCTCCCTGAACATGGATTGTGGTCTGGGGGGGAGGTCATGGGGTGGACATCCAGCTTTCCAGAAACGGAAGTTGTCCCCCCCACACGTTCAGGACAAAAGTGCCCCTGTCTGGTGGCAGAGTCATACTGTGGCAACAAGGCCAAAAGTCAAGTAATTAAGTGGCAACATGCCAAGGCAAAGGAAACAAATTAAACAGAAAAATGCAACATTAGACTCCTATTTTGGGGGCAAAGAGGATTGAAGCATAGAACGGGAGGAGGACTGTAAGGTCAGAAGTCCTGCTCCAAAAGCCCCAAAGGAAAACATGAGTGGGTTGCAGGCCATAGAGGACCTTAAGAAGGACTTTAAAAATCAAATAAGAGAAGTGGAGGAAAAATTGGGAAGAGAAATGAGAGGGATGCAGGAAAAGTATGAAATGAGGGTCAACAGCCTGACTGAGGAAAACAACACCTTAAAAAATAGACTAACTCAAATGGCAAAGGAGGTCCAAAAGCGCAATGAGGAGAAGAATGCCTTAAAAAGCTGAATTTGCCAGATAGAAAAAGAATCTCAAAAGCTCACTGAGGAGATTCATTCCTTCAGAGTTAGATTGGAGCAAATGGAAGCTAGTGACTTTATGAGAAATCAAGATGCTGTTAAGCAGATCCAAATAAATGAAAGAGTAGAAGGCAATGAAATATCTCATAGGAAAAACCACTGACCTGGAAAATAGGTCCAGGAGAGACAATTTAAAAATTATTAGACTACCTGAAAGGCATGATCAAAGAAAGAACCTAGAAATCACCCTTCAAGAAATGCTCAAGGAAAATTGCCCTGATGTTTTAGATCCAGAGGGCAAAATAGAGGTCGAAAGAATCCACCCATCACCTCCTGACAAAGATCTCAAAAAGAAAACTCCCAGGAATATGATAGCCAGGTTCCAGAATCCCCAGATCAAGGAGAAAATACTACAAGCAGCCAGGAAGAAACAATTTCAATATTGTGGAAACACAATCAGAATAGCCCAGGACCTGGCAGCTTCTACACTGAGGGATCGAAGGGCATGGAATATGATATTCCAGAGGGCAAAAGAGCTGGGATTGAAGCCAAGGGTCACCTCCCCAGCAAAACTGAGTATTTTGTTTCAGGGGAAAATATGGTCATTCAGTGGAATAGAGGACTTTCAAGCACTCTTGAGGAAAAAACCAGAGTTGAATAGAAAATGTGACATTCAGACACAAGAAGCAAGAGATGCTTGAGAAGGTAATCAGGGAAAAGAAATCAAAAGGAACTTATCAAAGTTGACCTATTTACATTCCTACATGGAAAAACAATAACTGTGACTGAAGAAACCCCTCTCAGTATGAAAATAATGCAAGTAGGGTGTATGGTCATTTGAATACATATGTGAATGGGTGTGTATATGTTTACAGTTATATATGGATAGAGGGCATAGGTTGAATTTGTTGGGAAGGGATGATACTCAAGGGGTGAAATTATGAGGTGAGAGAGGAAAGTGGCAAGCGGAGACGGGGAGAGAAAGGGTAGGGTAAACTATCTCATGTAGAAGAAGTAAGGGGAGGGGAAGAATAGGAAGGCAAAAAGGCAAAACCACATTCTCATTGAATTTGGTTCAGGGAGAGAATGACATACATACTAAATGGGATATCTCACCCTGCAGCAGAATAGGGGGAAGGTGGATGAGAGGAGGGATGATGGATGGGAGGACATCCTTGGGGGGAGGGGAGGTTGGAAGTACCCACTATAGAAGAGGGACAGGATCATGTAGGGCATGGACCAGGTGTGGGGTGGGATGGGTGGGAGGGAATTATAAGCAGCCTTGTACAATATATCTACTATGGTAATGTTTTGCATAGCTAGACATGTACAACATATACTAAATTACTTATCTTCCCAGAGGGAATGGGTGACAAGGGAGGAAGGGAATGGATCTGAAATTCGAGGTCTTAAAATTAAATGTTTCAAATATATATAAATACTATTATTAATACTCTTCTGCATGTAATTGGGAGATAAGATGTGCAGGCATTGGGGCACAGAGATTCACCTTGCTCTAATGGAAAAGTCGAAGGGGGTATGGGAGAGGATATGGGAGAGAGCAGATTGGAGAAAGAGATATCTTGTGGGAGTGCTATTCTGGGATGGTGGGTAGGGGAAAAACGGGGGAAAAATTGTAACTCAAAATCTGGCAGAAATGAATGGTGTAAAACAGAAGTTAATAAAGCATTTGTTTAATAATAATAAAAAAAAGAAAAACAACAACAAAAACGAATACTCTGGACTCACATTCAGATGCTAGATGGAAAAATGGGTAGTGAGGTCTAAGTGAGCACCAGTTGGGAACAGAGCACTCTGGGTTCTAAGTCTCCTTCACACACTTACTAGGTTGTGTCCTTGGGTAAATTATTTCATTTCTTCTGGTAACATTCCCAATCTTGAAATAGGATTTGGAAAGACACACTTTGTGCCCCTACAAAGACATAGAGGACCAATAATAATTGTTTCCAGATCAAACTTTTCAAACAGGCACATATGGACCATTCTTTCTGTGGATGGCCCTAATTTCATTTCTTGAAGCCTATTATGTGTATTATATCAACAATTTCATGCAGTGTGTTCTTCGCTGGTTGGCTATAGAACGATCTATTGACTTCTTTCTTTCTTTGCCTTTTTTTTTTTTCTGGAGCGCAGTTAGGGTTAAGTGACTTGCCCAAGGTTGCACGGCTAGTAAGTGTTAAGTGTCCGAGGCTGGATTTGGAGTCAGGTCCTCTTGACTCCAGGGCTGGTGCTCTATTCACTTTGCCACCTAGCCACCCCCGTATTGGCTCCTTTCTTAAAGCACGTGAAGGATTGATTTTAATTTCTGCAGGAATTTGGAGGTTGTTTACCTTAGTGTGGTATAATGGAACGTTATGGACATAGATGGACAAAAACTGTTATCAAAGGCTACTCCTGATACTAGCTGTGTGACCATGGACAAGTCACTTAACTTTTCTGGGACATTTTAATCCCTCATTTCTCTGGGTTTCTGTTTCTATAGATGCTCTATGAAAAGAGAATCCACTGGGGATCTACTGAGGCTGACTCAGTCTTTGAAGAGAATTTATGATATGGTTATTAGCAACCCAGCTCAAGAGAGAAATTACTTTACAAATAAGGGATGGTCAGTACTCCACAGTATGAAGGGAGAAAGTTTCATGAAGTGGGGATAGCATACACACACATGCACGTACACGCGCATGCCCAAAGATTCCTAGTAAAAATGACTAGGGCCCCATTCAGCTACTCACTGCGAAAATATTAACAAAGTTGGCTGCTATTTTTAGACAGAGATTACATTCATGCAATTTGTAGTAAAAGGAAAATTAATTTGAGAGCCAAATGGCTCCATAAAAGCAGACTTTATAGTAAGATCGTGAAAAAGATTAGAGAGTAGCAGATTGACTTGCTGAAAGTCTGAAATGACTGTTCATAATTAAAAGACCTTTTGAGAATGGAGGAGGAGACCTCAATGCACAGTTACAGAGGATGTGTTCCCCAAAGGGTGGCAGTCATCAAGATTCACTGGGGTGTTGGGGCTGATTGGTCCCATGATAATAATGGCATATGCGTTTAACTTCTCGAAGCATTCCCCTCTCCTATCTCATATTATCGTCACAAGACCGAGAGTTTAAAATGGCAGGAAGGATGATGGGACCAGAGGATCTTGAACTATGTTATAACCTCATCTTACACATGAGAATCTGCAAAATAGAAAACGCTTACTCTGAGGTTAACATGCTTTTCCACTATAACTTTTCATTATACTATGGGTAGAACACTCAGAATATAGGGAGAAAACTCAATGGAAAACCTGCTAAGCAGTAACTCTTTAGAGATGTCACTTTAAATATCTCTTTCTACCTGGGAAAGATATTCAACATATGGCTACAAAACGGTATAATCAGTGGAAGAGGAATTAAATCATGCATACATTTCCCAGGGCTAAGTCTTAATGACAATACCATAGCTGCTTCATAAAACATTTTATTAAACCGTGTTATAGAAACCATCATTTTTCAGTCTGGTATGACCATATACAGATTTTGTCACCTCTCCGTCATCTTTTGTGATTTCTTCCCAGTCCGGGTGTGGGGGGAGAAAAGGTGATCATTGTCTGAGCTCTACTATCTTTCCTCCTGTTCCCCAAATTACCACCACCCCTTACCCTGGGATACATACTAATCTTGGGGAGAAGATAAGAGGTTTAACATGAACACTGGCTGCCTAATGAATAGAGGAATGTAGCCAAACAGTTGATGAGTGTACATGAAGATATTCCAGATGATTTTCCCTACTCCCACTCTCACATTTACCTTGATGAATGCTCTGGGACTGTCCAATGAAGATATTAACCTTAGTGAAATGACATCTGTCTAAAGTCCAGGGATTAGAGTCAGTCAATAAACATTTATTAATCTCCTACTATGTGCCAGGCATTGTGTGCTAAGCCCTGGAGATAGAAAAAAAGGCAAAAGTCAGTCCCTTTTCTCAAAGATCTCAAAATCTAATGTGGGGGGCAGGGCAAGACAACACGCAGACAACTAGGTACAAACAAGATAGATGCAGGATAAATTGGGCATAATGGGGGTGAAGGCTGCCTCGAGAAGGTGGGATTTATTGGAAAGAAAAGCAAATTGCAACCTGAAAAATTAAGCACATTGTTAGAGTCAAGCCAGCTCCTCAACCTGAGGGGGATCTTGTAAAGGGCTATGACCTTTCAGGGGAGGGTTGGCGGAGTTGGCTTTGAAAATTGGAGCTGCTCTGGATTACTATGCCATGGGCTCATGAGTGAATGTCTCCCCTTGCTAACCCAAAGCTGCCTGCCCCTGTCTGGGCTCAAATTGCTGGCTTTAATTTTTGGAGTAAAGAACTAAATCTGGACCAAAGCTGCCTGCCCCTATCCGGGCTCAAATTGTTGGCTTTAATTTTTGGAGTAAAGAATTAAATCTGGAAAGTGCCAAATGGAGAAAGGGAAGAAAAAACAGATTGGGACTGGAGAAAGCATTATCAATCTGAATCAGACTTTTCCTCTGTTGCATGGCTCTTTTCAAGTTCAAGGTCAGTGCTGAAACAGCTGTTCTTTCCCATTTTTCTGCTTTTTCTTCCTCAGGATACTTAATATAGAAAGCAAAATAAAACTTCCATTCCAGGCTACTTGATCAACAAATAATGGGTTCTCGGGTTAGCTAGGTGGCCCAGAGCATAGAGCACTGACCCTGGAATCTTCCAGTCTTAGACACTTACTACCTGGGTGACCTTGGGAAAGTCACTTAACCCCAACTGCCTCTAAAAAGAGAAAAAGAAAACCAAATAGTGGGTTCTGAATGGATGTAAAGAGGTTCACATTGGGAGAGAGAAGACTGGTGAGGCTGACAGGAACCTTCTACCAAATGAGACCATAACTGGACAGGTATTAAACTAGACCACCTGTATGTGCAAATATCAAGATCATTATCACCATGCATAAATGCTGATTACCTACTGTGTGCAAGAAGACACTGGGATAAATGGAGGATACAAATGCTATAAAGTATAATGTCAAGTGTGTCTGATTTGGGCTCTGCCAAGCCTTTGAATCCTGGCTCTCCTGCTTGTTACCTGTGTGCCCTTAGGCATTGCATTTCAGTTTTCTGGGACTTGGCATCCAGCTCTGTGAAATGGAAGGAGACTGAATTAGAAGCAGGTGGGCCTCAAGTCAAGGACACAGGAAGCTATTTCAGAAATAGCACAGGTGTGGTGTGTTTAGGTCCTGAATTCTCGTGGCAGCAATAAGAATGGATAGGAAGGGAGAGATGAGAAACATCATTTGAATTCAAAGAATCAATATGACTTGACAAACTGATTGGAAGTGGAAGAGAGAGAGGGAGGAGTCCAAGATGAGCCTGGGTGACCCAAATGTTGGTTGGGGCTGTGAACATAGATAGGGAAGGTAGAAGGAGGAGTAACTCAGAGGTTGGGAAGAGATAGATGATGGTGACTGCCTTTTAGCCCTTTGAGTTTGAAGAGTCAGTGTGATATCCACATGGAGGTACCCAATAAGTAGCCAGAAGGAGTTGGGAGACCAGAACTAGAGAAAGAGATTGAAAGTGCAGTGGTCACAGAGCGAGAGGGTATATAGAGAGAAGGAGGCCAAGGTACGGAACTTGGGAATACAAATATTTAGATAGTGGCAGGAAGTAGGTCTAGTTAAGGATGTAAAACATAGAAATACGATTAGAATCTAGAGGGAGAAGTGAGGGGAAGCCAAGAGGAGGGCAATTTTTCAAGAGGGAGGGTACACTCAGCTATATCAAATGCTGGAGCCTTAGACACTTACTAGCTGTGTGACTGTGGGCAAGTCACTTAACCTGTCAAACTCAGTTTCCTCATCTATAAAATAAGCTGGAGAAGGAAATGGCAAACCACTCCAGTGGCCAAGAAAACCCCAAAAGGTGTAACAAAGAGTTAGACACAACTGAAAATGACCAAATAACAAAAAAAAGCAGCCCCATTCACAGAAATGACCATGTTTGGGGGCACACTGACATTAATCTGATTACCATCCCATGAGGAGAAAATAAGTCAACTTCTGATGGGATTTTAAAGGGATGAGGATCATCTGAATGCCTTGGAAGGAATTCTTGTTGCCAACTCTTGCTGAAGGAGCGTAAATAATAACTGCATTTCTCTAATTTTTGTATATTTCCATTTCCTCCCCCAGCTTTCAATGTCAAATACCATCAGTGCAATATGGTGAAGTGTCAATACCCTGTCATGTTTTTAGCATTGTGTCATGCATTATTTGTGGTGCTATCAGATCCTAGTCACCAGGCCGGCTCAGCTCTGAAGAGTCATGTTAGGTATGAGATAAGTGAGATAAGCTTCCTGCTGCCTTAGTGGCTAAGTACCTTCATCACAGATGGCAATATTATTTTGATTCAGACAGGCAGGGCGTAACAGAAACTATGTTCTGTGTGGATGCTTCTTTCCATTATGAAATCATAGAGACAGAAAGGATCATTGGAGTCTGTTAGTCCATCTTCTCAACCTTAGACATAACTGTACTTAGAAAATAAAGAAAGGAGTGGCTAGGTGGTATAGTGAATAGAGCACTAGCCCTGGAGTTAGGAGGACCTGAGTTCAAATACCGCCTCAGACACTTAACACTTACCCCAATTGCCCTTCTCTCTCCCCTGCAAAAAGCAAAGCAAAGCAAAGAAAGAAAACAGAGGTTTTCCCCAGCCCCTCTATTTTCTTAACCTACTGTACTTACTCTTCCCTTTCTTTGCCATGAATAGTCTCTACTAGAAGCCTCAACTTTTTTATCACTCATTCCCCAAGTTATTGCAAAATACAATTTCTGTCCCCACTGACAAACACTATTTACTCTGTCCTAATTGCCAAAACTTCTGCCTTTTCCTCGTCCTCATTGTTCTTGATCTCTCTGGTTTGACCCTGTTGCCTACCTCTCAGCCTTCTTCACCTACTCCTCACCCTCCATTTACCCCTAAATTCAAGCTTTCTCTGACTTACCGTCAGAGTTCTCCTCTCTTACACCTTTTCCTGAGCAACCTCACTCACTTCCCTTCACTTTAACTAATATCTCAGCTCAGATAATTCCTAAATCTATATTTCCCCATCTTTCTCACTTGAGTTTCAAATCCACATCACCAAGTCAACTGGCCTTGTCAATATCTCTGCCTCCAATTCAGTATCTCTAAGGTCATTTATGTCTTTAGCACCTTGTGATTCTATGTTCAAAGCTGAACTTTTCATCTTTCCAATGAAACCATCATCTCTTCCTTCTCTTCCTTGTTAACGGTAGAGAGTTGTCCATCTTTGATTCCTCCTCTTCTCACATTCCTCCTAACTAATCTATCTCCAAAACCTAGAGATTCTGTCTCTGCAAAGACTCTCATCAAGACTTTTCTCTTCATCTCCACTGCCACAGCCCTAATTTATCCTTTCATTACCCTTTGTCTGGAATGTCACAACAACAATAGCTAGCAATTACGTAGAACTATAAAGTTGGCAAACCACTTCCCATTTGTTCTCTCATTACGGTCTCATAACAACCCTGTGAAGTAGGTGTAATGAACACCCTCCTTTTACAGATGAAGAAGGTAAGTGATTTTGCCCAGGATCACATAGCTGGAAAGCATCTAAGGCAAGATTCAAACTGAGGTCTTTCTGACTCCAAGTCTAGTTCTCTAGTCATCATGCATTATAATAAGATTATAGGTGGCTATAGTAGCCAGATTCCAGATTCCATGCCTCCAATCTCTTACCAGCCCAATACATTTTATCTACTGTTACAAGATTAACTTTCCTCATGCACGGTTTATTTTTATTTTTAATTTATTTAATTTTTATTTAATTTTTAATTTTATTTTTAATTTAATTTTAGTTTTTGACATTCACTTTTATAAGATTTTGAGTTCCAAATTTTCCCAATCCCTTCCTTCCCCCCTCCCAAGACAGCAAACAATCTTATGTAGGTTATACATATACAATCATATTAAATATATGTCCAGATTAGTCATGTTATGGAAGAAGAATCAGAAAAAAAGGGAAAAGCCACAAGAAAGAAAAAAAAGAGAGAGAAAATAGTATGCTTTGACCTGCATTCAGACTCCATAGTTCTTTCTCTGGATGTGATAGCATTTTCCATCATGAGTCCTTTGGAATTATCTTAGATCATTGCATTGCTGAAAAGAGCTAAGTCTAACAGTAGCATCACACAATGCTACTGTTACTGTGTACAGTGTTCTCCTGGTTCTGCTCACTTCACTCAGCATCAGTTTGTGAAAGTCTTTCCAAGTTTTTCTGAAATCTGCCTGCTTATCACTTCTTATGGAACAATAGTATTCCATTGCATTCATATACCACATCTTGTTCAGTCATTCCACAATTGATGGTCATCCCTCAATTTCCAAGACTTTCCCACTACAAAAAAGAGCTGCTTGGGAGTGTTGTGGGTCAGTTGTGGACTGTGGCCCATATGTTTGAAATCTTTGACCTACAGCACTGAGGGGTTAAAAGATTTGCCCAGGGTCAAGCAGCAAGGTTATATCAAAAGCTTTCTGTGTGAGAAAGGTCTCCAGATAGTTAAAGACATTTATCATGCCCCACTCTACCCTAAGTTATGTCCTCACCAGTTGTGGCATGGTTTCAAGTTCTCTCACCATCCTTATTGCCTGGCTTTGGAGGCATTCCAGCTTGCCAATGCCCTTCCTAGAAAGGGGAGCCCCAAATGGAGCATCACAATTTCCATCTAGTCTGCTCAGCACAATCATAGCAGCGCTATCCCTTCTCATTCCTTAAGATTCTCAAACTGAAACATGGTTTGTCAGGTGGAAGGGACATGAGAGGTCATCTGATAGTCCAGTCCCCTCATTGTACAGATGAGGAAAGTGAGGGCAATAGAAGTTGAGACGTGATCAAAGTCACAGAGGTTTTAAGTGACAGACCTAGGATCTGAACCCTGGTCCTTTGACCATCTCCACTTCAACATGAAGCCTTTCAAGGCTGAATGTCTTGAGATCATAGAACAGAGAGGTCAAAGAAACTTTTGGACCAGATTGTCTCTAAAGTTCCTTCCGTCTCTGAAATTGTAGGAGTCTGATTCTACACAATCACCTATCCAGTCACCTGACTTCAGGTAGGTAAAGAATTTTTAGTTCTACTTTATATATTGAAGAATTCAGGATCAAAGAAATATTGTGATTTGGCCAGGGTCACAGATTTCTTGGGTGAGTGGGTGGGAGACTTGAGCCTGCATATTTTGGGTTGGTGCAGTTATTTCTTTTTACATTTTCTACATTTTTACATTTACTATAGCATTGTGTATCTGACTTAAAGTAGAAAAATGAAAATGGAGCAAAAATGAACAAAAAAGACATATGGAGCATTTACCCACACTGGAAATTTAAAACTAGCTTAGGTTAGTTTTTTTTTTTGAGATTGGACTCAAGGTGGGGTTAGGTTTGTGCAGTGAGAATTTCAATTCAAGAAGTGTTTGTTAAGCCTCATAGTATGCAATAGTTGCTGTGGGCACACAAAAGCAGAAATAAAAAGAAATCTTGTCTCAAGTATCTTTTATTCCACTGGAAGTTACAGGTAGTTTGCTGTTGTTGTTTAGTAATTTTTTCAGTCATGTCTGATTCTTCATGACCCCTTTTAGTGTTTTCTTGGTAAAGATAGTGGAGTGGTTTGCCATTTCCTTCTCCAGCTTATTTTCCAGATGAGGAAACGGAGGCAAACAAGGTTAAGTGATTTGCCCAGGGTCACACAGCTGGTAAGTGTCTGAGGCCAGATTTGAACTCACAGTGATGAGTCTTCCTGACTCTAAGCCTGGCACTCTCTCCATTGTGCCACTTGACTTCCTACAGGAGGTAGAATTTGGACAATGAATTCTTCAATAGTTAAAGTTAAGTGTAAATGGGATGGATTGCTTTTGGAAGTAGTGAGTTCTCCATAGTTGAGGATCTTTAAGTAAAGGCTGGATTACTACTTGAACTAATCAATCAGTAAACATTTATTAAGCACCAGGCACTGTGTTAAGTGCTAGGCATACAAAAAGAGGCAAAATATAGTCTCTGCCTTCAAGGAACTTACAATCTAATGGAAAAGTTTTAGAATAGATTCCTGTTTTAGGTAGGGGTTTGACTTGATGTCCCTTCCAGCTCCAAGATTCTGTGATTCTCGTTGCAGGTTTGCATATGGACTCAAAAAGAACCTGTGTGCTATCCTCTCTAGATAAACAATGGTCCATTGAATTCAAATTACTTTAATTTTAGGTTTTCTTGGGGGCACTGGAATAGATTGATGATATTATTTATAGTGATATTTTCTTTTAGGGTATCCAAGTTACTTTACCTTGAGATGTTTCATGATGAACTAGAGATGATCAAAGGACCAGGGTTGAAATGCTGGGTCTGCCACTTAAAACCTTTGTGACTCTGATAAAGTCTTTTAACCTCTGTTGCCCTCACTTTCATCATCTGTACCATGAGGAGACTGGCATAGAAGACGTCTAATGTCCCTTCTACCTCAGATACCATGTTTCAATTTGAGAATCTTGGAAGGTTCTTTCCAATCCCATAATTTCGATTGGTCATGAATATTTTAAGATTGTCATTGTTTCTTGGTAATGTAGGAAAGTTGATTTAAAAGTTGACTTTCTGTTTCCATGCCTTGATACCTGTATCCCAAGAGTTCCTTACTCTTCCCTATCCTCCTTGCTATTTCCTGTCATTTTTGTCTTGAGGCAGTAGAATTGTTCTAAGTTCTGCCATCTCCTCTACATTCTTATCTAAGGAATCTCTAAGCAGCTTAACCCTATCAAAAGGAGACTATACCAAGTGACCCCTGCAGGAAGCCCCAACATTCCAGACCTCCAGTGTTTAGTTGTGTCTTTCTAGTGTGGAGCATATCACACTACACAGAAAGTCTCCACCTTATCACTACTTGCATCATAAATAAAGAAAAGAGCTGTCTGAAGCCATTTGAGCCTTTTCTTGGATTATTTAGAATTTTTCAACTTTAAATATTAGATGAAATATTAGATGAAAGGCCTTTGACCTCTGTCATGATAGTCATAGGGTAAAAACATGGCTTCCCTTAGGCAGTTTCAGGAAAGAAGGCCCAGAATCACTCTTCAGATGTGTTCCATTACTTTTGTCCCTTGGGTGAAGTTATCAAGTCCACGAAAAGTTGTCTTTTTTTGGGTTGGCAGAACTCATAGAACAAAAAACTTGATTTAAAAATTAACTTCCTCTAATTGTAAGATTTTAGTAGTGATGTTGAAAATTTACTAGTTTTCCCTTAGAAGGCTAGAATGGAAAAGGCTTTTTCTATTTTTGGAGTAAGACTGTGGGGTGTGTGTGTGTGTTTGTGTGGCACGTGTATTAGAGAGAAAGAGCTGAGACCTTAGTGTGAAGTCTAACTTTTTATAAACTAAAATTCTTTGCTAGTTAACTTAAATATAGGGTACTATGCTACTTTAAAAAAGCTCTCTTTTTAAAGACGATGAAAAGTTTATAAGGGCGGCTAGGTGGCACAGTGAATAGAGCACCAGCCCTGGAGTCAGGAGGACCTGAGTTCAAATCTCAGACACTTAACACAAAAAACTAGCCTGTGGCCTTGGGCAAGTCATTTAACCCCAATTGCCCTGCCTTCCCTCCAAAAAGCAAAAAAAAAAGTTTACAGATGAAATTTCCTCAGTGTAAATTATCTGTATTTTCCAAACATAAGTTAAACCTGGTCAGTATCTCTGAATGATCATTTTATATTCTGTCATGGAGGCAAAGGGTAGATGACACAAAGGGAATGTGGCTAAAAGATACGTAATGGACTGAATTTGGGAAAAGGGTTGGGATCAAGGTATAAGAGAAGGAAGTGAAACTTAGAATTCATTTTGGAAATGATCTGAAGGCAGATTCCCCAAGCACCAGGCTCTAACCTGTCACTCAAAGCTAACCAGAGTACCCCCCTTCCCCCTAGATTCTAAAAGTGTGAATTTGATTTTCTAAAGGGTCCATTCTAAAGTGGCTGACCATTCAACCCAGGATCCTACAGCCTCAGAGTACTTATTAACTACACTCTGATGATAAGTCTGATGATGCTCAGCTGAAATGAACAGGGAAAAGGAATGAGAAATGCTGTGGTCAATCAGAGAGCTTAGAGACATTTTAACTGACCAATTCATTCAAGAGATTGATCCAGAGATGATGACTCAATCAAAGGAAATGACAGTGCAGGAACTTAATAATAACTATTAATAATGATAATAGCCAAAAATTATATAGTGCTTACTATGAGCCAGGCATTGTGCTAAAATTTTGCAATTATTATTTCATTTAATCTTCATAACAATCCAGGGAAGTAGGTGGTATTATTATCCACATTTTACAGATGAGGTAACTGACCCAAACAGAGGTCAAGTGACTTACCCAGGGGCACATAGCTAGTAAATGTCTGAGGCTAGATTTGAGCTCAGTTCTTCCTGATTCTAGGACTAGTGTTCTGTTGACTATGATAAGCCTGGATGGAGGTCACCTAGAATTAATGAGGTCTTATTTGTTGCCTTTG
Organism: Gymnobelideus leadbeateri; assembly: GCA_011680675.1. NCBI lineage: Eukaryota > Metazoa > Chordata > Mammalia > Diprotodontia > Petauridae > Gymnobelideus > Gymnobelideus leadbeateri. The sequence continues at coordinate 636,745 of WOXC01004162.1, forward strand.
AGATCATGCAAAAGACCTTCCAACATCAATGCCTTTTCTTCAGCCCATTGCTGGGAAGATAGGGCTATGGAAGGCTCAGCTATGTTTCCACATATTGTGGGAGTGGGAGGTGGAGATAAGGAAAAGGCGTAGGGTTCATAGTTTTGTTAGTTTAAAAGTGGAACTCTATTGATTATCTCATCCCACTTAAAAGTAAGAGTACCTCTTGATAGAATCAATCAGAACTGAATGTGAACAGGGCCTGTAAATCTTAAATCCATCAACACCGCTGTGAGAAGCTTGTTCATGCCCTAAGGAACATATGTATATATGTAAGTATATTTTATATACTATATATATAAGTATAAGTAAGTATATTTTATATACTATATATATAAAACACATATATATATATATATAGATATATGTCTACATATATACATACACACACATATACAGAATCAATCAGAACTGAATGCAGACAAGGCTTATAAATCTTAAATTGTCAACACCACTGTGTCTAGGCTTGGTCATGCCCTAAGGAAGATTGTATGTGTATGTGTATGTGTATGTATATGTGTATGTATATACACACACATACATGTATGGGTGGTGCTATCTCAGAATCTTTGCTATAGCTTATTAGGATATAGAAGTGGAGAGGGAGCTAGAAAGAAAAGCAGCTCAAGGGTAACTATAAGAAGGCAGAATAGATGGAGGACTGAGCCATCGAGGGCCATAGGCCCTATAGGCTGAGAGGCCTTCTGCCCTGAGGGCACCAGCACCACCAGCTCGTGGACTGAGAGAAATTCCAAGAAAACATCCTGCTCTTTCTCTAACTTCTCCTCCCAACTCCTGTCCATGTATAGATGCTGTGCTTCTGAGCTCCCTCCACTTGACCCTCCTCAATATTCTTGACTGAGGCCTGGAGCTCACAGCATGCTCTCAAACTGGTTCTTTGGAGCTTGGCTCCCTGCTTGCCCTGTCCCTCTTGTTCCAAGGTTCACAGCTTTTGTCTTTGAGATCAATCCAGCTTGGAAGGCAATGTTCAGTTTTTCTGCCTTACTGGTCCCATGCTCACCCTTAGACAAGTTCTAGCCAAGGCTTAGTGGGACATGATATAGAGGGTTTTTTTAAAGTAATGTTTTCATTACTTCATCCCCTTCTCATTATTTATGTAACCACCAGCCTAGTTCAGTTCCTCATCACTTCTCACTTGGACTATGGCAGCAGCCTCCTGATTGCTTTCCCAGCTTCAAGTCTCTTCTTTCTCCAATTCATCTTCAACTGAGCTGCCAAAGTAATAAATGGTCATATGAGTGCTATCCTAATCCCATAAAGTGACAGAGAAAGACCAAGACTTGTGTTGGAGGACTTGGAATGGTCTCTGTGCTGATGAGAGCAGAATCCAAAGGACCTTGTTTATTCAGGGATGCTGGGAAGGATTTGTGGCATGGAACCTGTATGTGTTTAACATATATATATGTGTGTGTGTGTGTGTGTGTGTGTGTGTATTGTTGTTTGGTCATTTCAGTCATGTCTGACTCTTTGTGACCCAATTTGGGGTTTTCTTGGCAAAGATATAGGAGTGGTTTGCCATTTCTTTCTCTTGCTCATTTTATAGATGAGGAAACTGAGGAAAGCAGAGTTAAGTGACTTGTCCAGGATCACACAGCTAGTAAGTGTCTGAGACCAGATTTGAACTCAGGGAGATGAATGTTCCTGACTCTAGGCCCTATACTCTATCTATTGCACCACCTAGCCACCTATGTATGTATATGCACGTATGTATAGACAATACATATATCTTAGCATAATGCATATATATGTATAAGCACATATACATCTAGTTAGACACACATTTGTATATGTACACAAACATGTATTATATATTATGCATGTATGCATGCATATTGAAATTCTTATACATATACACACAGATGTTTATACATTATAATCACATATATATGTACACACGGTTGTATAGGAACATATATATATATACACCTATATACATAGGCATGCATATATATATATATATATATACATTTTAAATGCCTCTAATTCTCTACTTTTTGCTGAGTTAGCATCCTATTAAAATCTTTCTAGGGTGGGGCTTCTGTTTATTTATATATATATTATATATATATATATATATATAGTCTTTTTCTTTCTTTGACTCATCACTCTTTGAGCCTTTTCACTTCTTAATGAATAAAATGTTTCTGACCACCTTCTCCATTTATCTTTTTGAGAACTTTTCTCTTCTAATTATCTTGTATTCACTCATCTGTATGTCCTTTTAGTTGAATTTAAGCTCATGGAGGGCAGAACTATTTTTTAAAAAATCATTTTTAACCCCCTGTTACAGCAATTAGCTAATTTTAAGCCTATGGGGCAATAAAATGGTCCCTAACATCCATGTGGTTCTCTCTTTTTTGGGTTTTGGGTTTTGGGATTTTATTTTATGCAAAACTTTATAAGCTCAATCACAATTACCTTGAACTCTCAATTAGTAATATTCTTAACATTTAGGCTCTGTCAATCTTTACTTTTATCTCTACCTCTAATTGACACCTGACCTCTTTGTGATTGATGCAAAATTATAGTATCAGTGGATAGACTGGCACAGGGAAGAAAGGTTGGGGGAAGAGCCAAATTTCTTTTTTCTGGGGATTTTTCTCAGCCTGTGGCTTCTATTTAGCTGATGGCTTTCCTTGCTATTTCCCTTCTCTACTCCAGCTCAGTCCTACCTTTGCTCCTCAAGGGTAAGCTAGGAAGGCCCTTTGACTCTAATTTCTGTAATCATCATCTTTTCTACATCTCCCTTAACCCCCCATTTAGTAATTTATAGATTTAGTAATTTATCCCTGAAGCATAGCCAAGTTTCCTCGCATATCTGAATATAATTCCTGTGCAATATCATTCCAGTCCCAGGACTTCTCAGACTTAGTCTAACTCTATAGTTGACTGATTGAGAAGTGTTCTCAGTTAAGGCATTTAGGCTGAAATAGTGCAGGCATTTTGACTCCACTTGTGTGTTTTGTACCTTCCAGCTACTTGTATGCAATAGGTGTTTAATAAATGCTTGCTGGTGTAAAATGGAATTCAAAATGATCTCATTGACATTTGAGATTCCCTGTCCATTCCCTGGACAGGAACGGGTCAATGAAAAGAATGCTGTGCCATACTTTACTGTTCTGTACTGTTCTGCCTTGCAATGAATTAGGATTCTCAAGGGGAGTGGGAAGAGCAGACCTCGGGGTAAGGAAGGCAAGGCAGGAGGCTGCCAGAGTATAGTTCTTGGCACCTACTCAGGTAGTATCTGGCACTGTACAATCTGATTGATGGAACAGTTCTTGGGGATCTGGCTGGGATATGATTACAAGCATCAGATATGATAGAATTACACCATTGTCTAATCCAGCCCAGTCAGAAGTAAAATTACTTTCCCAAGGGGATGTAGGTAGTGAATGACAAAGCTGCTACTTAAACCCAGGTCTTCTAATCTGAGGTCCAGCACTTTCTTCCTATTCCCAATACACACATGTGTGTGAGCCCGTTCACCATCTCTTTGTGACATATGATGGCTGGAGTATGCTTGGGGAAGGATCCTACACAGGTCTTTCCTGTGAATCTCATCATCCTATAAGGAGAACTCCTGACAGCACCTTCCCTGATACCCAAATGAGTTTCAAGTTGGGCTTCATGGAAAGACCTTTTTTTCAGTGAGTCGGCTTTAGACAGATATTATAAATGAAAGAGTCAGTCCATTTCATGGCGATGATGCTCATGCAGCTGGATCTTTTGATCCCTGTGTCACATCTCTATGGTGACAGGAACATGGAATTCCTATTTCTACTGGAGATCATTCAAAAGCTCTGGTACAAATGAATTCAAACAGCTGTGGTGCAGCCTTACTGGCAAGTGCTTAACCAGAAATGAACTGGGCTTGAAACCAACCACGAGTTCAGTGAAAGCTGCTGAAAAGCATGGCACAGGAAAACACCATTATTCTAGAAATGTTCTGGAAAGCATGGCAGACACCTCCTGAACCCTCTGCTCCCCTGCCTCACTGGGCACCAATAAATCAGGAAACTGAATCCTTCTATGGGCTTCACCTTTTATATCCTGCTGAATACCATGCTGGATCCTTCCTTCCTTCTGCTCTGACACTGGCTTGAGATCTACACAGGTTCTTCCTTCCTTCCTTTTTTCCTTCCTTCCTTCCTTCCTTCCTTCCTTCCTTCCTTCCTTCCTTCCTTCCTTCCTTCCTTCCATCCTTCCTTCCTTTCTCCCTTCCTTTCTCTTTCTTCTCTCCTGCCTTCTTTTCTCTTTCTTCCTCCCTCCCTTTCTTTTCTTTCTTTCCTTCCTCCTTCTCTTTCTTTCTTTCTTTCTTTCTTTCTTTCTTTCTTTCTTTCTTTCTTTCTTTCTTTCTTTCTTTCTTTCTTTCTTTCTTTCTTCCTCTCTCTTTTCTTTCTCTTTCCTTCTTTTAAAAACATTCAGAATATGGCAGCTATAAGTGGAACATTGAGGACTTTAATTACATCATGTGCTGAATTTGAATACTATTTTCTTGTCTACTTATGTCCATCAGAATAATATTATCTTCAAACATGATAATTTCCTTCTGTTCTTCCTAATTCAAAGTTCTTTCAAAAGTGTGGCGGTTCCTCTTTGGAAAAGTATAGTTGATCTCAGTGAATAAAATATCTTTATGTCAAAAAAGACTCCTTCATGGGTATTATGATAAAGAGGCTATATCTGAGCTTGGAACCTTTCTCTGGAATGATGCTTTATTTGTTAGTCCTTTGTGAGTGTCAGTATTGCTTCTTGACACCATCAAAGATAGCTGAGTATATGGATCAAAAAGGAAGAGAATGTAGGGAGACATGTGTTTATTAGCTCCACACTGCTGTCCATTTTTTCTCTTCTAGAAATCAGTTCAATTCCAACTGAACCCTGGGAATGGGAGTCCAGACTGGGCCAGATTGGATGTATTTTCTATTCTGGAGAAGACCAGGAATCTGAAAATGTGTGTGTGATGAGAATCAGTATGGCAGAGCCACAACCAGGGTGGGGCAAGTAGAGTTTTGCCCAAGGGCAATAACATGGGGCAGGACATGCTTCCAGGTAAGTTCGGAGACTCCTGACACCGAGTCATGACCTCATAATCCTCTCCTGGCCTACACTTATAGTGGTACTGACTTCATTGCTGAGGTGTATGTTTACTGAAGCTGTGCTCCCCTTCCCTCCCCAGCCCTGTGGGGGTAAGGGCCAGACTCTTGGGGGAATGGCCACTCTCTCTTTCTCTCTCAACTTCCCCCTTGATCAGACTGTTTTTTGTACAACTGCTGCCTACTTGCCCTGTTCTTTACCGAAGGTAAAAGAATTCCTAGTTATGACTGAGGTAGGAAAGTCCCTAAATGCCTTGAATTAGAGGGGAAGAATGGTAGTGTGTTAGACTGAGAGCTGAAACCCCCTCACTTTACAGATCAAGAAATTGAAACCCAATATGTCCATTTCAAGAACTCTATCAAGAGTCAATTAGACTGAAGCTTTTTCATAGCTCTGTATGTGTCCCAAACTATGACTAGGAGTCTGTCTCAATCCAATATATTTGAGGGTGATTCCAAAGTGTACTCAATCTCCCAGAGTGAGTCTGCACTAACAGAATTTTTTGGGAGTCCTTTAGATAACAGGTTACACAGGGTTATATTAGATACTCCAGAGTTTCTTTAAAATATATATATTATATCTAGAGTAGGCTCTGGGAGATATTAAGTCCTTTACCTTGTACCTCAGGCTCCTAAGAAGTATTGCTAAACCCAAACTCAAACGTTCAGAATTCTGAGGTTTAATCCCAGCTCTGCCAATGCCTTATTACAGGACAACAAGTCACATAAAATATTTGCTATTTTGTGACTCAGTTTCTCCAAACTGTAACATGTTTAAAAGGGCATTTGTTCCCTAGCTTCTTCCCTCACAGTTCCTCATGAAGATTAACTAATAATCAAAACTAGAGCATTTTCACACAAATAGAGCTACATATTCATTTAAGAACTCAGTTTCCTTAGTGTTGTTTCACCTCTAAATTCTAATTTAACCCAGATGTTCCCTGTTGTTCACTATCATTCTTGAGACGACTGTGGAACAGGTTTAATGCAATGGAAAAAAAGACTCAGGCAGGCTGCTGTTAGATATATTTTGTGGCTGGAGAGCCATGAGGCAGTGTCGACATGATGCCAAACATTCAGATGAAAAGTGAAAAAGTCAGTCAATCATCCAGATGTTTCCAACTATCAGGATGCTTGATGTCTTGTAGCTGAAACATCTGGATGGTTGAGTGAATTTTTCCATCTTGATAAGTTTTGGGCAGGCTATATATACTGTGTGTGTATTTAGTTATTTGGAAGTATGGCTTATGAAATTATCCAGGAGTCCAATTACTTTATCCCCCATCTATTTGGAAACATTTTCAGGTTCAAAGCTCATCCCGGTTGGGAGCATGCTGGCTCTCTGCTGCCCTTTTGGTTTCAGGAACCCAATCTCTGTTTCCCATTTCCTTCCAAGTCTCTTTCTGTTCATGTGCTCCTCATTGCTTGGTGGGAGATTGGTGTGGCTGAAGTGATTAGGGCAAGCAGACACCTTATCAACAAGTCATCCATCAAAACCACCTGCTATCCTCTAATTTATTTATTCATTTTCTGCTTCAGATCTCACCCTTACTCATGTGACACCTGGCAGCCACACCTCACACCGTTCCATCACTCGATGGATAATCCTTGTCAAAAAGAGAGACAGTAATTTACCTTGGTTCTGCAGGTTGTTCAGATACTTGGGTAACCAATGATCATGAGGTTTTGTGACTCAAAAAATCTGAGACGAGCCACTGACAGCCCCCATGCATGGGCTGAGACAAGGCAGGAGGAGTAGCCTTGTGGAAGGAGCATTGGGGCTAGAGAATCAAAGGACCCACTTTCAAATCCCACTTCTGTCGCTACCATTATGGCTTTGGGTCAACCCAACCTCTTAGCTTTTCCAGGCCAATTAGTTGTTTAATTAGGGTTTTTGCACTTATCTGAGCTATTACCATGAGAAAATATTTGTTAGGTTTTACTTTCTTGTAAAATGAAAAATTCAGACATGTCTGAAATGTAAACCAAAAACAAACCTCACACAAAACAAAACAAAAGCCACCCCAAACCTTTCACTTGCTAATTAAAAGTGAACAGGTTTGGGGATAGGTGTAAATAGAAAGATAACTCATGAATTTGCTAGCCATCTGTCTACTTAGAGACATATGAACTTTACTTTTGAAAATAATACTCTTGGTATGTTCTCCTTATCTCTGAACATTTTTGTTTTGTAGTGAAAAGAATGGTCCCTTTGGATTCAGAGGACATAAGTTTAAATATCAGTTCTTGTAACTTAACACTTGTAAGATCTTGGGCAAATCACGACTCCTCTTGAAGACTCGGTTTATCATTTGTACCATGAAGGGACTGGACTTATTGATCCCTAAGTTTCTCTCTTGCTCTAAATCTATGGTCCTATAACATGGGAAACTATTAGGCAGAGCCACTTGACCACTGGAATACAGATTCTGATTCAGTACAAAAAAGTAGCTTCTGAAACAGTTAATCATTCTAGGTACATATCTCTATAGGAAGACTCTGGTTAGGCCAGGTCATGCAGTTTAGAATTAATCAGATGGCAAGATTTCCCGCCACCCCACTCAAGAGGGCAAGTCCTTTCATTCTGCTGGGCCTCAGTTTCTCATCTACAAAATGAGGGGTTTGACTAGATGGCCTTGTAGGATCCTTCCAGTTCCCTATTGGTGATCTTTGGATGTGCAATATTAGTGAATAAATTTGAGTAACTATAGGAGGTTATAAGCAGAAGCAGAAAACTTTGTCCCTGACCTCTGGTAGTTTAGTAGGGAAAGATACAGAAAAAACCTCCACATATAAGCTCACATAACAGACATGTATAAAGCTGCCTTTCCATTTGGTAAAATAGAGTCAATGCTCCATTGAATCTGTAATTCCAATAATGTAAGTATTCCTCCCAACTATGCAAATCTCAACCCATCCATGCTTGCCCATCCTGTGCAAAGGATGGGCAAGCATGGATGCAAAGGAACGTAAATTTTTGAACTTATTACATAGAATAATAGGAGCTCTCTAATCTCCGGTTCTGCCACCTCTTTTGGAAAATCAATGACTAGTTACTTTAGTCTTTGCTGGAAACCAGAGGGAGTGTTGGTATGGCTTTTATTTTACAAATGATTAGTAACATAATGGATACAGAGCTGCTTTGAGGCCAGGAAGACCTGAGTTCAAGATCTGCCTCTGCACATACTGGCTCATTAAGCCCTTCCCAGCTGGAAGATTCTGTGATGCCTATTTACCACAGTCTTAAGGTGGTTTTCTCATGCAGTTGTTCTCTATACTAATGAAATTACAGATCTAGTTCCTATCCCACCAGTTCTGCAGATGAAGAAATTGAGGCCTCAAGATATTAAATAAGTTACATGAATTCATTTGTGAGACAGTGTCATAGGCAGAATTTGAATTCAGATCTTCTGACTCCCAGTACAATGATCTTCCACTTAGCTATATTGCTTCTGGGTCCTGGGCCACATTTGTTTAAATTGAACTTGATGACACTCACATAGTGCCATGTCCAGATATGAAAATGACCACCTGGTTTGGGGCTAAACTTTGAGTTAGTCCAACTCCATCCATCATCACCAGTAGTCCCCAAATGCAACAATATTTATCTTTCCTCATTAAGGTCCTTCCCGAATGGAAGGTTCTGTGACTGATTTAGCATAGTCTTAAGGAATTCCCTCTGCTCCTCAGGAGTGAGCAGCTCCTCTGAAATAAGAGTGTATAAAAGTGACAAAGGAGAAACAGAATGTCACTGCCCAATAAACAAAGTGCCAGGGCTTCTTCCAGAGCCTTTGCTCCCATAGTAGGTAGAGAACAAAGAGAACCATTGATTCCATTTATTCTAAAGTCTGACTGGAAATAGGGATGACAGAGTTCTCCTGAAGGAAGCTGCAATGTGAAATCCTCAGTAGTCCCTTGAGGAAACTTTATGTATACTTGTGAAACCATTCAGCTGCAACACAAAAGTGGGAGTAGGTTTCCTCCTTGATGACTATCTTGTATCATAGAGGAGTTAAAGGTAGCAGGAAAGTGTTTCCAAATCTTAATTCCTTCCTTCCTTCTTTCTTTTCTTCCTTCCTTCCTTCTTTCCTTTCTTGCTTCCTTCCTTTCTTGTATATGTTTTTCTTCCTTCATTCTTCCCTCTTTTTCTCTCTCCCTCCCTTCCTTCTTCATTCCTTCCTTCTTTTCTTTCCTCTCTATCTCCCTCCTTTCCTTCTTCCTTCCTTCTTTTCCTTTCTTCCTTCTTCCTTCCTTCCTTTCTTTCTTTCCCCTTCCTTCCTTCTTCCTTCCTTCCTTCCTTCTTCCTTCCTTCCCTCTCTCCTTCCTTCCTTCCTTCCTTCCTTCCTTCCTTCTTTTCTTCCTTCTCTTTTCTACCTTCTCTTTCTTCCTCTCTTACTTTTTTCTTCCCTCCTATCTTTCTCTTTCTTGTATATATTTTTTCCTCCTATCATTCTGTTCTTCTACTTTCTTCTCTCTCTTGCTTCCTTCCTTTTTTCTTTTTATCTCCAGTTTTTTACTCCATGCTTTGCATTCAAAGGCACTTATTAAATATTTGTTGTGATGCTTTTAGCCATTAGCTAAATAAAATCCCTTTTATAAGGTTTGAATGAAAATATTTAGAAATTCTATTAAATGAGTTGTCAAATGACGTTATGAAATTAGTACTCTGATAGACATAAGCTCATATTTGACCACTTAAATTTCCTCAAGGATAATTTTTATTCTCCCCCCCATTTCTTCCTGATTTTCTTTTGCTTTGCTTACTTAGCCCATCTCTATCTTTTTCATAGCAATTTAACTTTTTCATTTTTTTCTTTGCAAATCCCCAAATCCAGACCATAGTCTTCCAATGACCTTATTGGCTTTGGTAGGGCAATGAGAACCAGATTTCTAGTAAATCAGAAGAGAAGGGATGTGACAGACTGGGGGAGGGGCAAGAGTCAGATAATATTAGGACAAAAGGAATCATTAATTATTTTAAAATAAAATTGTATTGTCTTTTCTTGATTAAGTTGCATAAATATTTTCCTTGAGCAAATCCAACAAAGCTGTTTCCGTCAAGGTTGACTTCTCCAGCTGTGGGAACATCTGCATCAAACATTTGGTGCCAGTGACATAGCAAAACCAATTTAGACAGGACTGACCTATGGCTGGCTGACAGATCAGCAGATGAGCTTCCTTGAGTTTCTGTGAACAAAGCTGCCTAGGCCGCAGTCGACTGGGTAGGGAAAGTGAACCCAGGATGAGATATCAGATAACAGAAAGTAAACTCTTCTCTGCCAGGTTTATTTTTCCCATTCTAGAATAATGGAGATTCAACAGGGCAGCCCAGTAAAGTGGCCAAACAAAACCCCAGGTTTGTGTAACAGAAGGAAACCCAACTCTGTCTCAGAAGCACCTGTCAAGTACATGTCACGTTGAACATGGCCAGGCCCATAAACCAGATTTATTTTTCTATCATCCCTATAAATTGCAACTCTGGTTGATAAGGTGATAATTTACTAAAGAGTGAAGTAGAAAAACTCAAATGAAAAGTGAGTTAATCCCAGATTTATAAGCTGCCTAGGTCCTCTAACAAGGCTTGGGAGGGGATGGGGGGAAAAGGAGGGAGGGGGATGGGAGGGAGTCTTCCAGCCCATGCTAATACACATCCAGGGATTTGCCTCAGCCAGGGAGGCAGAGACTGAAAAGGCTCATTAGGCTATCTCACATATCAGCCTGCCTGCCCTTCTACCCGCCCCCAGACCCCGGGTGGGAAGGGGACTGCCTGGTTAATACATGTTTTCATTCTTTCCCCATCCTTGTTATAAATGACTCAAAGGACGGCTGGTTCCCTCACTTCCCTCAGGGAGACACTTCCCCAATCTAATAGATCAGGCATTGTTGGGATGTTTTGTCTGATGATTTTCTCATCTCATTAATCCTCTTTGAACTCCTCTGAGCCAGGCTCAATAATGACTTTGCCCTCTTGGATCCGCTGCTCTTTCGATATTTGGCCTCCATTATACCTCATTTCAGGCCCCACATAATCTGGGGCTAGGTTTTTCTTTCTTTCTGGCTTTTTTTTTTTTTTTTTGGTAAAGCCTATCTGTCCCTTCTTGATAATGAGGGCTGCTCACTTCACTGATGCCTCCTGCTTGTCTTCCCCCGCCCCCTTCATCTCTTGACAGGTATGTAGAGTACAATCACAAGAAAGCAGCTGGTGGAGAGAGCCTTGGACTTGAACTTGGACCTCTAAGGTCCTTCTTTGCTCTACAGAGTCTGTATTTAAAATATGGAACATTACATATATTTATAAAGAGTAAACTGAAGTTTAGGCTGAAAGAAAAGAATTTCCTTCATTGTTTTAAGAAGCAATAGTTGAATTAAATGCATGAGATTTTTCTGTTGTTGTTTAGACCTGTGATTTCATCAGTGTGGGGGAACTTTTGGTGTAAAAATTTCTTACAGTGATTCTCAATGTGAATACTTGTTCCACAGAAGAAGGGAGTGTACTGATTGACAATCAGAGGTGGGAAACCTTTGGCCTCAAGGCCACATGTGCCCCTCTAGGTCCTCAAGTGCATGAGCCACTTGAGGACCTAGAGGGTCACATATGTCTGCAGCTCCCTCACCCTTGAAGAGTGATTTGTCCATTGTCACACAGTGAGTGTATAATTGAGCTATGACTTGAATTTTAGGTCTTTGGCTCTTAAAAGTCAGTGGGATATTCCCAATCTTGCAGGATGGGCTTCCCATTACTGTTTGTTCAAAGTATTCTTCAAGTCTTTACCTCTAAAACTATAGAGTAAGGGCTTCCATCAATACACTTAGCTTTATAGCTATCCCTTACACATTGCAACTATTCCCAACACAGTTTTGATGTATCATGGGTAAGCATAGGAAATTAAATGGGACTTTCTGGGGAGTTTTGAGCAAGCCACAGATGACACAAAAAGGCCAGCAGATGACACAGAAAAAGTTTAGAAACTCAGAAATGCATAAAAAATATGTATGGTATTGTATAAGATCGACATATTTTATCATTTAATACTATAATAATTCAGACTTCTTCCCTGATACAAAGAGAAGGCCAAAAATTCTTATGCAGATTTTCCAGATCACAGGAGTGCTGTGGCCCTAACCCTCAGGATGTGGAAGGGATAACTGTAATAGCTAGCTGGAAAACAGATGCTCAAAGCAAGGACATATAACAAAATGCTGCAGCAAAAAATCTAGCAACACAATATCTTTCCCTAAAACCTGGGGTTCACTCTTTCAAAAGTAAACCCATCATCAGTGGGAACAAGTTGAGAACTACCCTCCATTTCATCTCTGTGTGAGGATGAAGTAAAATAAGGATTCCATTCTAATGTTGAAAACAAAATTTTCTTGAGGAAATTGATGATGGTGGAGCAGCTCGTGTCTCTCTTCTCCCACCCCAGGCAATGCCATGGGAAAACATAGAATAAAATACTTTAAGGATATTTAAGAAAGAGAAGAGTTTCACTTATTAAAAAAAAAGATGAAATTGCTTAATTGATAAGAAGATTATGAATGAAGGAATGAATGAAAACATGTTTATGTACTTTTTATATGCCAACCACCTTGCTAAGTACTTGGAATATAAATATATGAGAGTAAGAGCTTATGTTCTGATGGAGGAATGCAACACAAGAAGGGAGGAGGGGTGAGACGGCATCATGGGAATTGTTGAACAGAAAGTGATGTGGACAGGATCCATGCAAGGCAAAAGCTTATTTACCAGAGCTCATTGTGGAATGAAACTTATGTTTCAGTAGTTTCACCAGAAAAGAAAAATGAAGGACTGTGTTTTAATCATAAACATTTGGAATTTGTGCTACATGCTGATTATAAGTGCTTAGAAGTTAGAATTAATTATCTTCAGGAAAGGACCTGTATTTAAAAAAATAGATGATTTAAAAAAATTATTTGAAATAGAGGGGTTTTGGTAATAACTGGTATTTAACATGGGGCACATCTCTAATGAATCAGTTTACCTGGTTCTTACCATACATAGTACTGGATATAAGGACACATATTATGTGTCTTTAATGATTAAAATTAATGATTAAATTAATTATAATTACTATTAATTATAAGTTAAAGAATATGATTTATGGTATCAAGTCAAAGACCCAAATTCTTCAGACTCCCTCTTCTAAACATGCATCTACTGATTTTAACATGGCTGTCAGAAGCAGTATGGTGTCATGGCATGGGCTTTTGGAAACCACGGCTCTTCTGATAATTAGCTGTGGGTTATCATGTTGGCCCTGTGTGCCTCTCTAGGCTTTGGTTTCTTTTTTTGTCAAATGGAGCTCACATAAATTTCAATTCAAAGGACTTTCAAGGTTATCTAGTCCAATTTATTTTACACATGAGGAAACTGAGGTTCAATGAGGTAAAAGAATTTGCCTGAGGTCATATAGTGAATCAAATGCATTCTGGATTTATAGTCAGTGGACCTGGACTTGGGTCCACTGTGTGTCCTCGAATAAGACTCTTATGTCAGATGAAGCAGTTTACTCTTCCAGCTTGAAATCTCTATGATTGTTGTGAGGATCAAATGAGAGCAAGAAAAATGCAACTGTTGTTATTCTAAGTTTAAAGCACCAAAATTTCCTTTGCATGTTCTGTTCTTCCCAGGCCTGTGAAATGGTGCCTTTGGAGTAGTAAGATCCAAGTTCAAAGCCCAGCTCTGCCATTAACTGTGACCTTTGCCAATTCACACTAACAAAATGTATACATCCATTTTTATATTGCTACAGTATAAATGCTATACTGTCTTATTCTAAACTATCTCAAGTCATTCCATTGAAAAACTTCGAAAATCCTGTGAACATTATAAGTTATATAAAGAATACAATGACATTAATAAAAGCTATTATTTGACTGGGGGAAAAATCTCTGCTTCATTTCTTCATCAGTAAAATGAAGGGGTTGGACTCAATGAATTGAATATTTATTAAGTACCTACTGTATACCATGTCTTATGCCAGAACTTTAAGGTCTCTTTCAATTCTTCATCTGTGTATAGGAGAGGTAGAAGTTGCTTCATGAAGTTAAGTGTTGTCAAGACATAGTTTCAGGGGTGTGTGTGTGTGTGTGTGTATGTAACTCATACAGAAAGATCAAATGAATCTGATCCTACAACAGTCCTGAAAAGAAAGGATCATTTCCACCTTCTTGGTTCATTCCTTCTTTCAGTCACTTCCCTTCATAAACCTGGTAGGGTAGGGAGGTAACTCGTTCAAGCCGGTATCTGGTTCTAATAGCTGCTTTCCCCCTTGACTGTTCATTTCCCATGTGGGATGGGTTGGGGCTATAGCTGCACCTCTAATAGGGACAGAGAAGTGATCTGTTTTCCAACCAGCATCCTGACAGCCTCTAACACATCATGACAGGCCTATGAGGTCATACACTATGATATCTGAGATACCCGAGCCACATGCCTTTTTGTATAGCATCTTGACATAGTTTTAAGAAAAGCTTTTAAGAGACAATGAAAAAAAAACCTTGGCTTTAAAAACTCTTTCATTGCTATTACCGCATTACCCAATTTGGGGAGTTGTGCAGCTAACCTGGAGGGGTTGAAAACACTGGTAATGGAGTGTCCACTCAGGGAAAATCACAGACCCTGGAAAAGCTGAAGTGAAAAAGTCAATACACTAAAAACAATACAAATTTAATTGGTGGTTGGTTCAATGTCCTCTCTTTGACACCTCTTCCTTGGGATGAGGGGATGAAAAACAAATTTATCATAATAAATCACAGGCTTAGAGATTCTCCTTCAAGCTACAGCAGTAGGTATTCCCATTTCCTCTCTCTGTGCTACCCTGACTTCAGGAGAAGCAGCTGGAAAGCAGTGACTCAGGATTTAGAAGGAGTCTTAGAGATCAAGTAATCTAATCTTCCCATTTTATGAAAAAAATTAAAAAAGAAAATAAAAAAAAGAAACAGGCCTAGAGGAGGAGACAAAATAATTTGCCTGAGATCTTCTAGGTAGCAACAGAAGAGCTGGGATCCTAATCCTGGGAGAATTTCTCTAAGGCTTACACACACTCTTCACTGTACCAAGTAACAACTCAAAAGAGAAAGTGCTAAATCTAGGAATGTTAAGGACCTGCCCATTTTAAAATCTGGTTTAAATGAGTCTCTAGGTGGAAGGATTTAGAGCCAGCAGGGATAGTAGAGATCATGGATTCCAATACTTTCATTTTGTAAATGAGAACAGTGAGCTCCAGAGGCTAAAAGGCTTGCTGAAGGTCACATAGATAGTAAATTGTAGACCTGGCCTTCAGACATAGATCTTCTGACTCCCAGTCTTAGGCTCGTTTTGTTTTACCATGCTTCCATGTTTGGAAGAAAATAAAAACCAGAAGAAAAGGTTTTTTTGAGAAAGTAGTCATGCTTAAAACAAAACAAAACAACCATTTAGAAAGGCATGAGGGGTTGAAAATAGTGTTGGTGGAGAGTTCACTCCTAGAAAGTCATGGAACTTTGGAGGGCTGCTCAAGTGAAAAGTTCACTACATTAAAACAATTAAACCTGGGGCTGCTAGGTTGCACAGTGAATAGAGCACCAGCCCTGGAGTCAGGAGGACCTGAGTTCAAATCGAGCCTCAGATACTTAACACAAAACTAGCCCTGTGACCTTGGGCAAATCACTTAACCCCAATTGCCCTACCTTCCTCCCTCCAAAAAGCAAAAAGAAAAATCTAAAAAACAAAACAAAACAATTAAACCTTAATAGGGGGAAAGCTAGGTGGTATAGTGGGTAGAGCACCAGCCCTGGGGTCAGGCTGAATGCAAATCCAGTCTTAGACATGTACAAGCTGTGTGACCCTGGGCAAGTCACTTTACTCTGATTGCCTCTCCCTTCCCCCCTCAAATCCCCAAAACTTTAATTAACAATTCAGTGTCTTCTCTTTGGCATTTCCCCCTAAGCTAGTGGGTGAAAAACAAACTTACCATAGTATGTCCTGGGCTAGGGTTGGGGAACCTGCAGCCTCAAGGCCACATGAGACCCTCTAGATTCTCAAGTGTGGCCCTCTGACTGAATCCAAACTTCACAGAACTAATTCCCTTAATAAAAGGGTTTGTTCTGTAAAACTTGGACTCAGTCAAAGGGCCATATTTGAGGACTTAGAGGGCCACATGTGACCTTGAGGCCACAGGTTCCCCACCCCTAGCCTAGGTTCATGAGTTTAGGGGTGATCTTTTCCAACCCCTTATTTTATAGATCAGGAAGTGGAACCTCAAAGATTTGCCTAGGGATGCACAGCACCTAAATATCAGAGACTGGATTTGAATCCAGGCTCTTCTGGCTTCAAGCTCAACACTCTTGCAACTTGGCCCCTCTGCCTTTGGATTGATCATGCAATTGCTGTTTGCTTTACTGATGATATTTATTTAAACAGAGTTGGTATTTCATTAGGTCTGGATGGGCTATAGCTCTACAAGATAAGAGCAGATAAAATTATATGAAATTAGGCTTTGTCAGTAGGGCTGTCTCCTTTTCTGCCTGGTATGATTTCCAGCAAATGCAGCCAAATGTGGGGATTAATAAAAGCATAGGTTCAGAATGTTTCTCACTCATTATTGGAGAGTCAAAACACAAGTGCACAGGAAATGAGCCTGATTTGACGCAGAAAGTGAAACTCACCAATATAACTTCACCTTTTGAGTTAAGTTCCTGAACCAAGGGACATGCAGACAGAGTAGCCTTACATGGACTTGATTTGACATTCTGAGAATTCTTAAAATATTATTAGAGTAATTGATAAGATCAGCAACAATAGGCTGCTGCCCCATTGCAGAGGCAGTATAATATGAAAAAATCACAGGGACAAGTTCCCTCAGGTTGTTGCTGGGACCAAGCCCACAGAAGGGAAAGGAACTTGACTGAGAGAGTTGGCCGTTTCAAAGGTCATGAGGATATTTCTGTTGTGATGACACATTCTGTGGTTTCTTCAGTGAAAGGACTTTGTCCATGGGTACCAGCTTATAACCCATCTGGGACAGACAGTATTAGGTAGTGGAACGAACGCTGGCTTTGGAGTTAGAGTTCGAATCTTAGCTCTTCCACTGACAAGACCTCTTTTGGGTCTTAGTTTTCTCCTCAGTTAAATAAGGAAGTAGGGTTCTTCCCAGTCCCCTCCAGCTATGATCTCAATTCTATAAGGCCTGCAAATATATCCTGGTTAAATGGTGACATAAGCTACTGTGGTCAAAATAATTCATCACAGGGGTGATCACTCTAATGAGGAACATTTCAGCATTTAGCCAGACTGATGTTCAGATGACTGTCAAACAGTCTGTCAATGAATCTGGATTTGAGAGGGAATATGTTGTAGTCAATAAAGAACTGGTCTAAAAACCAGGAAGATTGGGGTTCATCTCCTGCCTCTGAAATAGACAGGATGTGTGACCTTGGGCAAGTCACAGCTCCTCAATGTTCTGGGTCATTCTTTTTAGGTAGAGAGATGTAGACCTGATCTGGTAAAGAGAGTTTTCTTTCCTGGGAGTTCCCTCTACCAATAACATCACACAGGATACATAGAATAGTCCCTATCCTATCTTAGAGTGGTAGAGTCTGACAAAGCTTAGAAATCCAGGGTCATCTCTACCCCATGATCAGGCATTAAAGTGCTAGGTATTTATTATACAGCAGAAATGATCTTTGACAAGAACATGTGATGATTAGAAAGTAAAGTTATCATCAATGTCATGTTTATAGCAACTCACATATAAATGATGACTTCACCAATAATGTAGTTTTAAAATTTAAAAAGAAAGCCTAGACCGTACTTCCACTGGAGGATGTGCTGATAAATGTTCAACAACTAACTCTCTGGGGAAAAAATACATGTGACTTTCTTTTAAGTTTTAAATTTTAAAATTTAAAAAAGTTTAAAAGTTTAAATCTGCATTAATACTTTCTTGAGACTAAACATTCAACAAAATAATAAATCAAGCACTTATTTGTCTTTGCCTATTTCCAAGTTATAAAAGCTCACATCGATAATTTAATGATCTGGGAAAAAAAGAGAAAATTTAGCAATCTGCTTTCCCTAGTCAGCCCGAGCTATCTCTGGCCCAGCTCCCACTCTAAGAGAGACAATGAACTGGAACAATAATATATGATTATTTATATACCGTAGACAGTGTAGTAGAAGGGAAAGGATGATTAATCAGGAGAGATCTGGGTTTGAATTCTGCCTTTAACACTTACTAGCTGTGGGACCTAGGATAAATCATTTAAATGTTCTGAGGCATTGTGTCCTCTACTATAAAATTCTGAGAATAACCTTCCTAGTTCCTGTCTCACTAGACTGTAGTGAGAAATTAATGAGATACTGTGTATGGAGTGCTCGACACAATTTAAAAGATATGTACATACATACATACATACACACATATATATGTATAGTGTTTCCAGCCCCAGGGATCTTTGTGTAACTGGGGATAGAAGGAGGTGACAGAAGATCAGATTTCCACAGGTCAAATGAGGGTCCATAACAGCTGTGTCTCTTTGGGGAGAACTTTGATTGCGTTCCACTCACTCACTCACAAAGCAGGTCAGCTTGTCGGGACTGGCTATTTTACTCTAATGTCTAGTGGATGGGTGGTGAGCAATATTCTTCAACTGGAAAAGAAACCCCACTGGATGCCCAGGTTACTTGACTGTGCTGGTCAACTTGATTAAAATGATTTATCAAGGAGCTCCACATAGGTATAAATGGCATCTGTTTTTTTGGTTAAGACAAAGAAAAACCCAAACTCCACCTCCAATGGCAAGGTTTAGTGCTAGTGTGTCCTAAGCTTAGAAGCGGATCCACTTAGTTGGTGACAGGGAGAGCACTGGGCTTGTACTCAGGTGGCCTGGGGTCTAGTTCTCGCTGTGTTATTATTCATTGATTGTAACTTTGGGAAAGTCACATGCCTCCTCTGGGCTTCAGTTTCCTTCTCCACAAAATACAGAAGATAATATTGTACTCCATGCCTCTACTTTGTCTTGGAGATCAAATAAAATAATGTGTGTAAATTTCAATTCAACTCAGTCAAACTTACACAAATTCTGGGCTAGGTACTGGGGGGGCAGAGACAAAAATCAAAATGACCTCTGTCCTGGAGACCTTACATTTTCCTGGGGGGAGGGGCAACATACATAAGTAAACACAAAATAGTTCTGAAATGAGTAAAAATATTTTGTAATTGTAAAGCAAGGGCGTCTCAAAAATCCTAGTGTAAAATAGCTTAAAACTGTGCTAAGACTTGTAGGACTCATTGTATGTGAGCTTTTCCTTGTTGCTGTTGAATTGTTTCAGTTGTGTCTGACTCTCTGTGACCCCATTTGGGATTTTTTTGGCAAAGATACTGGAGTGGTTTTCCATTTCCTTCTCCAGCTCATTTTACAGACGAGGAAAGTGAAGGAAACAAGGTTAAGTGACTTGCCCAGGCTCACAGAGTTAATGTCTTGGGTTAGATCCAAACTCAGGTCCTCCTGACTCCAGGCCAGGTGCTCTCTCCACTGTACCACCTAGCTGCCTTTGTATATGAGCTATATAGATCTAAAACAAATACCCTTCCACCTTCCACCTTCCACCTTCCACCTTTGGAAGTTCTGATTGCTTTTATTTTTCCATTTTGGCAAGGTCTGTGGTTGCATTTAAAACTTTAGCCAAAAGTAAAAACTAAAGGCAAACATGGGAAAATCAAAGTACAACTAGAACTGTATACAAAATAATAACAAATTATGTATATGTATATTTATAGTATATAGATATTTAAATAAAGGAATTTACTTTATATATGCATATATTTACATATAAATATATCTATATATGTTTATAAATATACATAAACAAATATTTAAGTAAATATAAATAAATATTTATTTGCTCAGTTTAGGTATACTTATGTGTATATATAAACACAATTATTTTATTTAATAAATATTTTTATTTAATGTATATTTATATACACATATGTATAAATATACATTTTCTATTTGTGTGTATACATGTGTGTATACATATATATATATATATATATATATATATATATATATATATATATACATATACCCAAAGGCAGTAGAATTCAATTCAAGGTGGACTTGGACATAAAGTAAATGTAGTTTTGTTTATTAGTTGTTTCTCAAGTCAATCAACAAGCATTTATTAAGCACTTAGTATATGCCAGGCTTTTTTGTAAAAGCATTCTTCTTTTGTTTATTTTAATATTTCAACAAACATTTTTTAATGCCTTACAAGGTAGAAGGCATTATGTTCAACCCTGGGAGACAGTCAAAGACAAGATGAAATAGTCCCTTAAGAAGCTTACATTCTGCTTGGGGAGGGGAGAAAATGGCTTGTATTTGGATCAATAAATGCAAAATATATAGAAGTAATTTCAAGAGGATTAGGAAAGGTATTGTGTGACAGGTGGTTCCTAAGGTGACCTCTGGAGAAAGCAAGGGATTCTAAGAAGTAGAGGTGGGGAGAGATTGTATTTCAGATGTGAAATATAATAATATATAAATTATATACTAAATTATCATATAGAATATATTATAATATGCATTATCATATAATGAAGTATTATGTAATATATTATAATTATACACTATCATTATATAATAAATATATATTATAAAATGATATATAACATATACATAATATAATAACAATAATTATAACTAGCATTTATATAGTACTATGTGCTGGGTACTTTAAAATTATTATCTCATTTGATCTTCACAATGCCCTTGTGACACAGGTGCTATTACTATCCTCATTTTATAGATGAGATATGAGATAAACAGAGGTTGAGTGATTTGCTCAAGGTATCACTTAGGTATCAAGTATCTAAGGCTGGATTCAAACTCAGGTCTTCTTGCTTCTAGGTTCAGCTCTATTCACTGCACCACCCAGCTGTTCCAATCTAGTCATAGGCCCAGAGGCAAAAGATGGAATATTGAGTGTGAGGAATAGCAAGTGAGCCAATTTGACTGGAATTGAGCATATATCAATAGGGATCACATGTAATAAGATTGGGAGAAGTAGATCAGAGACACATTGGGGAGGGCCTTAAATGCCAGGAAAGGATTTTGTATTTTAAATTAAAAAAATAGGGAGAAGCTGATTTTTTTTAATAAAGGGGAAGAACAGTAAAATCTGTAATTTAGAAATATTCATATGGAGCAATATTGAAGATTGAGTGGAGAAGGAGAGTGATTGGAGTCAGGGAGGAGGCCGATCTTATTGTCTTAATTGGTGGCTATTAAATGAATAACTTAAAAAAAAGACCAGCAAAAGTAGATGATCATATTAGAGGTGTCCTGGGCAAGAATGTGTTGTTTTGACTCTGAGGAAAGGTTTGAAACATAAGTAAAATGATGTCAGTGTCCCTTCTACAAATTCTAAGACCCAGTAACATGAAGAAGGTAGAATCCAACTCTTCTAGTTCTACGCCATTTCACTGACTGTCCCTCATGCCTTCCATGCTTTACCTTCTCACCTTGGCATTGTCTTTCCTGGCTTCCTTTAAGACTCAGCCCAAATCCCATATTTTGCAGGTAGTCTTTCCCAGTATTCTTTTCTGTTGCCCCTTCCCTACTGCCTCCCCTGCTAGAGTGCCCTCCATTCGCGATATATACATACATACATACATACATACACGTGTATGTGTGTACATATATACATATATATCATATGTACATGGCTGTCTCCATGTTGTCTTCTCTATTAGAATATGAGCTCCTTGAGAACTCACTGTGTTTTTGTCTTTGCAATTAAATGCTCAGTACAATGCCTAGAACATAATAAATGGTAAATAAATATCTTTGATATCAATGAGGGAATGGCTGAACAAGTTGTGGTATATGGTTGTGATGGAACACTATTGTGCTATAGAAATGATGAACAGAGTGGTTTCAACAAAACCCTGGAAGATTTATATGAACCAATGCAAAGTGAAATGAGCAGAACCAGGAGAACATTATATGCAATACCAGTAATGTTGCAATGATGATCAACTATGAAAGACTTAGCCAACTTTAATCAATTCAATGACCCAAGACAATAAGAATTCATGCTGAAAAATGCCATCCACCTACAGAGAGAGAAAACTGATGAATTCTGAGTGCAGGTTGAAACATGTTTTTTTCACCTTATTTTTCTTGCCTTAAAAAATTGGTTAAGGGGCGGCTAGGTGGTGCAGTGAGTAAGAGCGCTAGCCTCGGAGTTGGGATGACCTGGGATCGAAACCGGACTCAAAAAATGAGCACCCACACATAAATAATGATGGGCCGTGTAACCTTGAGCAAGTTACTTAACCCCAATTGCTTTAAAAATGGTTAATATGCAAATGTTTTGCATGATTTCATATGTATAATGGATATAATATTATTTACCTTTTTTATTGGGAAGGGGAGAAGCTGGAGGGAGAGAGAAAATTTAGAACTTCAAAAAAGTGAATATTGAAAAAATATTCTTTGACTGTTGACTGAAGCAAGCAGCTCCATAAGAGCTGACACAGAAAACTGCTGCCTACTGACTCACCCTGAACTCAGCTGAGAGGTGCCCTGGATTGCTCAGCAGATGAGATAATGGATGTAAACTGAAATGAACTATAAAAAATGTATGATGTTATGATTCTTATTTAAAAGAGAAATTCAGTCAACTCTTTTCTAAAAAGAGGGAGACTAAGCATGCTTCAATGGACAGAATACTGGTTGAAAATACAATTTTTCAATTTCATTTTAACTTTTAAAAACAATTATTGCCTGCCCCAAACAAATCCAGGAACTATATGAACACAATTACAAAACACTTTTCACACAAATAAAGTCAGAACTAAGTAATTGGAAAAGCATCAGTTGCTTGTGGGTAGGCCGAGCTAATATGATAAAAATGACAATTCTACCTAAATTATAAACTTATTCAATGCCATACCAATCAAAGTATCAAAAATTATTTTATAGAGCTAGAAAAAATTATATCAAAATTCATCTGGAAGAACAAAAGGTCCAGAATATAAAAGGAATTAGTGAAAAGAAATGCTAGGGAAAGTGGCCTAGCCACACTAGATCTTAAAATAAATTATAAAACAGCAATCATCAATCAGTACTGGTTAAGAAACAGAGGGATAGATCAGTGGAATAGGTTAAGTACACAAGACATAGTACTCAATGGTTATAGCAAACTACTGTTTGATAAACCCAAAGACCCCAGCTTCTGGGATAAGAACTCACTATTTGACAAAAACTGCTGGGAAAACTGGAAAATAGTATGGAAGAAACTGGGCATAGACCAACATCTGATACCATATACCACAATAAAGTCCAAATGAGTACACAATTTAGATATAAATATACTCTAAACAAATTAGGGGAGCGAGGAATAGTTTACCTGTCAGATTTATGGAAAACAAAGGAATTTATGATCAAACAAGAGATAGAAAACATTATGAAATTCAAAATGGATAATTCAAACTACATCAGATTGAAAAGTTTTCTCACAAAGTCAATGTAACCAAGATTAGAAGTGAAGCAGAAAACTGGGAAAGAATTTTTGCAACTAATGTCTCTGATAAAGGCCTAATTTCTAAAATATATAGAGAACTGAGTCAAATTTATAAGAATACAAGTCATCCCCCCATTGATATCCCCAAAGGATATGAACAGGCAGTTTTCAGAGGAAGAAATTAAAGCTATTTATAGTCATATGAAAAAATGCTCTAAATCACTATTCATTAGAGATATGCAAATCAAAACAACTCTGAGGCATCACATCACACCTATCAGATTGGCTAACATGACAAAATAGGAAAATGATAAATATTGGAGAAGATGTGGGAAAGTTGGAACACTGATGCATTGTTGGTGGAGTTGTGAGCTGATCTAACCATTCTGGAGAGCAATTTGGAACTATGCCCAAAGGGCTATAAAAATATGCATACCCTTTGACCAAGCAATACCTGTTCTAGGTCTGTATCCCAAAGAGATCCTAAAATGGGAAAAGGACACACATATACAAAAATATTTGTAGCAGCTCTTTTTTGTGGTGGCCAAGAACTAGAAATTGGGGATGCTCATCACTTGGGGAATGGCTGAACAAGTTGTGGTATATGAATGTAAAGGAATACTATTGTGCTATAAGAAATGATGAACAAGTATACTTCAAAAAACCTGGAAAGACTTATATGATGCTGAGTGAAGGGAGCAGAACCAGAAGAACACTGTACACAGTAACAACCACAGTGTGCGATGATTGACTTTGATAGACTTAGCTCTTCTCAACAATGCAAGGACCCAGAACAATTCCAAAAGGCTCATGATAGAAAATGCCATCCATATCCAGAGAAAGAACTATGGAGTCAGAATGCAGAGTGAAGCAGACTAATTTGTTTTTTGTTTTGTTTTGTTTTATTTTTTCTTTCTCATGGTTCCTCCCATTCATTCTAATTCTTTTATTCAACATGACTAATGTGAAAATATGTTTAATAGGAATGTATATGTTGAGTCTATGTGAGATTACAGGCCATCTTCATTCATTTCATTCCTTTATGGAAGTGAATATTGAAAGCTTAAATAAATTAACTAATAAAAATGAAAAAAAATTATTACAGGTTGGACAAGGAAGGAAAAGAAAAAAACAACAACACCGTCTTATGTCAGTTGGTCAGTCACCAAGCATTCATTAAACATCTGTGTGTTAAGCACTGTATGAATCTCTGAGGATACAACAAAAGGCAAAGGGGAATCTGTTCTCTCAAGGGGTTTATGGTTTAAGTCCCTTCCCTCATGAATCTCTCAGTATAAAGGCGCAACATGACATGTAAATAATTAAAATGTAAAATCATATGTGATTAATACCCAGGAGAGGAGTGAGCCAAGTCCTACATCAGAGAGAGATTGCAAAGATAATAGACTGACTTTTCAGACTTATATAGGCTAAAATATAGAAATTACAGATGTGTATGCATGTAGATGTGCAAATATACATATATGTTACACACATACAAAGGTCATGACATTTGAAGAGAAGAGTGATTGAAGGAAGTAAGGACATTTAATAATAATCTCAATCCCAGTTGCTAGCCTTTATATAGTATCTACTGTGCTATGCATTTTATAAATATTATATCATTGGATCCTCACAATAACCCTGGGAGATATATCTATTATTATTCCCATTTCCATATGAGGAAATTGGAGTATAGATATAGATATAGATGATGTAGATATGCATGTATATGTATGTACATATGTGTATATGTGCATGCATGTATACATACGTTATCAGACAATACTATATATACATTATATGCACACACAACCCATGCACACTATACATACATGTGGGCATGTTTATGCATGTGTGTATATATGTGCACAAATGTGGTATACACACATATTTGTGCAAGCATTGTATAGGCACATGTTTAATGTATACATGCGGTATATAGTAGTACACATGTATTTGTATACATACATACATACATACATACATACACACATACATCACATATTACAAGGCCTTAGAGGCAGCTAGGAGTTGCAGCAGAAAGAGTTAATAAGACCTGAGTTCAAATCCAGTCTCAGAAAAATCTGTGAAAATTCAGGTAAGACACTCAACCTCTATCTGCCCCAGTTTCCCTATTTATGAAATGATGATAAGACCTCCCAGTATTGTTGTAGGGACCTAATAACATAACATTTGTAAAAGCATAGTAGGCACGATATAATGCTAACTAACCTGATTTAAGATTGTTATTAAATGTCCCTACTTCCTCCAATCACCCCTCATATGTCATGATCTTCTGGCCCTCCATTCTCCTCTGGACACTCAACAACTTGAAAGACTTTGCTCAAACCCAAATAAATTGTTATCTACACCGTTCTCCTTCCACTCCAAAAATCCAATTAAAAAGACAGCACAGTTAATTGGCTCTTGAAGAACCCAAGCTGGTCCAGTGCTTACTTCTCTAGATGTTCACTAACCATCCTAATGTTAGGGTGTTCTGGAATCTCGTCAAGAATCAGAGACAGATTCACTGACCTTCAGTTTATAGGCTTTATTATGTTCACTTTTTTTGAAAAAAATAACATAAAAAAGAAAAGATAAAATAGCACATATTATCTCTATCTTGTGCCGAGGTTTCCATCTTCTGTACATGTCTTCTTAAAATTCTAACTTGGTTGATTAATTCTCTGTGGTCCCCATGTCTAGAATTGCTCTCCCTTCTTATCTCAGCCTTTTATTTTTCCTGGTTTTCTTCAAGTTTCTTTCCTCTTTCTGCAGGAGGCCTTTCCAAGGTGCCACCTCCCCCCCCAGCTTCTTTAGTGCTTCCCTCTTTGAAATTACCTCCCATTTACTCTGTATATATCTTGCATATACTTAGTTATTTACGTGATGTCTTGCCCAGTAGAATGTGAGCTTTTGGGGCAGGGACTATTTTTACCTTTCTTTGTAGCTCCAGTACTTAGCACGATGCCTGACACAAAGCAACTGTTTAATAAATTTTGTTTGATTAGTTAATCATGTGGAGTCCACTCCCTTTTCACCCCTCCCTTAGAATTCCTAATCTCTGAGGCCAATTTCAAGAACTATTTTCTATTATGTAACTTCTACTGATCCCCCCTCCCCGGCTGCTAGTTCCTTCCCCCAAACACTTTATGTCTATTTTGTATAGATATATACATTTATCTATATGTGTGTATGTATGTATATATGTATGTAGCTATATATTCATCTCCCCCAACAGAATGCAAGGCCCTTGAAAGCACACATTTTGTTTCACATTTATTTTTGTATTCCAAGTGCCTAGCACAGTGCTGCACAAAAGGCATTTAAAATATTTGTCAGTTGATTGATCGGTTGGTTTATGATTTGGTTTATTGTTTTAGATTCTCAAGATATTTTTGGGTCATAGTTCTCTTATCCAGCATATTATTTATTTTTCCACTCTTGTGTCATTCATAAATTTGAAAAGGTTTGGCCACTGACTGGGGGAATCTGGCAAGAACTGATGAAGAATCTGTTGTTTGACCTGGGTATTAAAAAATGGGTAGGATTTCCATAGTTAGAGAGACTAAGGGTAGCTGGAGAACATTTCATGCACAGGGAACAGAGTCTGCTGTGAGGAGAAAAACTGTAGTTTGCATATAGGAGATGGGTAGCCAATCAGAAAGGTAGGAAGGTCTCATATTGGAGAGGGCCTTGAATGAAGGATATTTTCCCCCACAAATTTTATTCTGTAGGAAACATGAAAAACTTTTGAGCATATATGGGAGTACTTCAAATATGTCTCTCTCTGGTATGAGACAATTCTAAACACTCAGTTCCCCTGATTTCCCATAGAAGCTTTAGGAAGTGGACCCTTGTAATGGAAATTTCATC